>PVIR01014005.1:0-17328 GCA_004026965.1 Petromus typicus | reverse complement strand
TGATCCCCAATTTGAATCTATGCTACAAAGCTACTGTGATAAAAAAAATGGTATGTTCCTAGCAAAGTAACAGACTCAAGGACCAGTGGAATAGATGAGAAGATCCAGAATCAACTTCAGGTACACTAATCCATCTCATCTTTGACAAAGGAGCCAAATATCCTCAATGGAGGAAAGATAGCCTTTTCAATAAATGGTGATAGAAAAATTGGGCTTTAACTTGCCCAAGACTAAAACTAAACCTACATCTTTCACCATGTACTAAACTACAATCAAAGTGGATTAGAGACCTAAATATTAAAACAGAAGACAGAAACAGAAGATATAACTTTGGTACAAAACAGGTCAAGTAGAACTCTTAGAGACATTTGCTTAGGAAAAGACTTTATGAAAAAACTCTACAGCACGAGTATTAGCAGAAGGAATTAACAAATGGGATCTAATCCTATCAAAAAGCTTCTCCACAGCAAGGAAAACCACAGGCAGGGCAAAAAGATAACCAACATATGGAAAAAAATTTTTACCAGCTGTTAAAAATCAGTCTCCCCTCCAATTTAAAGACTCATTTCAAAAATGGGCATCTGAAACAAGTAGAGCCTTTTCAAAGGAGCATATGAAGAAATGCTCAACATTACTGGTCATTTGAGAGATGCAGATGAAAACACTGAGATTCCATCTCACTCTGTGGAGAATGGCTGCTTTCTCAAAATTAACCAGCAACAAATGCTGGTGAGGCTTTAGGGAGAAAGGAACCCTTCTCCACTGCTGATGAGAATGTAGACTGCAGAGATCAGTGTAGAAATTCCTCAAAAAACTGGATTAGAGATCCCATTTGACCCTGCTATTCCTCTGATAGTTATATACACAAAGAATTAAATTCATATCATAGCAACATTTGTACATTCATGTTCATAACAGCTCAGTCTTTGATAGCTACATCTTAGAAACAACCCAAATGCCCATCAACTGGAGACTGGATAAAGATGTGGTTCTTTTATAAAATGTAGTATATTACTCTACCATAAAGAGTGATCAGTTTGAGTCATTTATACTCAAATGGACGTGCACTGAGGACATACTCATTAAATGAATTATATAGGTCACAGATGTATAAATATCATATCTTTTCTTTGGTATGAGAAACAGAAGATTTAAATGAGTTCTAGTATATATGATAGATACTGTGAAACAGAAAATATTCAAAGGGTAAAGGGGGGGTAGATGTATATATCTTGGGAGAAAATGGGATGATAAAAAAATGAAACAAAGGTTATGTAGAGACAGGATGGGGGGGTGTAGGGTGCACAGAGAAATGGGAAAAAATGAGAATTCAGTCATGTCATATACTGATACAATTTTTTCAGTGTCAGTTGTGATCATGATGTGTATATAAAATGTACCAATTAAGTCAAGTAATAATAATAATAATAATAATAATAGAACATCATGGTTGCTACCAGGTTTTGGACACTGTCGGTAAAGTCACTAAAAATATTCAGATTTCATTTTTTGTGGATATACATTTTCAAACTATCTGGGGATTCAATGAGGAATATAGTCACTAGAGTGTAAGTCAAGACTCTTCCAAACTGATTGTACTATTTCAGCTTCTAACCAGCCTTTAATGAAATTACTGAAGTTATTCATAGAGGTGTTCTTCCACATCTTCACTGGCAATGAGTATCAGATTTTTAGATTTTTGCTACTTTCACAGAATTTTATAATGAGTTTAATTTGTATTTCATAATGTAAGTGATGTTGAGTACCTTTTCATATGCTTAGTTGTCATCTGTCTTAGTTATTTTTTCATTGCTGAGACAAAACACCTGACACCTAAAGTGAAAGGAGAAAAGGTTTATTTGGCTTATGGCGGTAGAGATTTCAGTCCAAATTCGAATGTCTTCCAAGCAGAATGACACATGGCAGACAGAAGACAGTAAATGCAAGCAAGAGACCTTAACAGCATCTTTCTACCCTTTCATCTAACCCAGATTACTTAGGACATGTAGAACTTTTAATCTTAGTGCCTTTGAGCCTAGGATTGCACCATGAATCAATTCTAGCATCACACACTCTTGATCCAACCACTCCTGAAAAAGCCCTACCTATGACTTCATGAGGATTTGGAGGGAAATCTAAACACAGGCCATAACATTTTGACCCTGGCCTCCTAGAGACTCGTGCATATGTCTTCATGCAAAAAGCATTTAGTCCATCTCCAAGTTGCATTTTTTTTTTGCGGTATTTTTTGGGGGGATGGAACACAGACCCTTGTGTGTTCAAGGGAGGTGTGGTACCACTTGAACTAAGTCCCTGGCATTAACAGCTTCAATACTGATGAAAATTCCAAATCCAAAGTCTCCTCTGAAATTGAAGGTAAACTCTTAGCTCCAAGGCCCTGTACAAATGAAAGTTAAACACTTTCAACATTCAGTGGCACAAGACAGATATTTCCATTCCAAAAGTATCAAACAGGAATACAAAGGAATGGAACCTAAACTAGTCCAAAATCCACCAGGGCAGACATTACATCCCACAGCTGCACTTTTAGCATCCCCAGCAATCTGTAGCAAGTTGTGAACTCCAAGGGGCTGGGTGGCTTCCCTGCTATGGCACTGCCAATGAGTACAGCTCCCATGGCTTCTCTCTTGGGCTGGCTCTGCTCATTTCTTGCAGCTTTTCACAGAAAATTCATATTTCTGGATTCTTCAATCTCCACTGTACCTTCAGCTTCATACTCTGTGCTTCACACACTGCCTCTCAGGGGCACACTGCCTGGCCTCCCAAACCTTCTTCTGAAATCTGGGTGGGAACTTCCTGTCCCCACATCTCTTGCATTCTTCATGTGCCTAAAGCCAATACCACATATATGATGTCAGGGCCAGATGAAGAAGTAGCCAGACTTCCTCCTCTCGTAACTGTAGGATCCAGTTCCTATGAACTGAATCCCAAGAAGCAACTCCCTTAGGCCACTGCCATTCTATAACATGGTTCTCTGAGGCTCTCTTCTCAAACAGTCTTTTACTTTGCAGTATTGAGACTACAGGCTGGAGTCCTGCTGCTTCTTGTCATACACTCAGGCCATCTTTTCCATTTTCCTGTTCTTTCTCAGCAATCAACATCTTTGCTTTATCTTTGCACTCCATAGCTTAACTTCTGGTCAAACTCAAAATGTTTGAAATCATTCTACTGGGACGTTTTCTTTCAATTCTCAACATAAATCTGGCTAATAGCCCCCAGCAGTAGCCATGCCACCACTTCAAGATTAGACTGCCTTGAAAGTTCTTCTACAGGGTTATAATTAGACCACTGTCCTCAATCTTTGTTTCAGGCAAAGCCCCTGAACTTGAGAAAAATACAAACCGCCTATCAAGATATAACATGCATTATCTGGAGTCCAACAGTCAATGCAGTCCTTCCCAGTAGAAACCTCCTGAGCCCGGCCTTTGCTGATAGGATTTCTATCAGCCTCCTAGTCTTCTTTGCTGTCATCAGAATCTCCCATCAAGTACAGCTTAAGCCATTCCAGCTCTGTTTTTTTACAGCCACCATCTCTCAACCTTTCTAAACTCTTCCCACAAGCCATTCCCAAAGGATTCTGAACCACATGATCTGGTAGAGTCTAAGTAATGACCCCACTTCTCTGATACCAAATTCTGTATCAGTACTTACTAGAAAAACAGATATAGTACAAAACATACAAACAGGTGTACACTGATCAATCACAACGTCAGATGTGGAAGGGTGCAAAAGATCTGTCTGCACACTCAAGATAAAAGACCAGTTGAAGGTCTAGAATTCACTGTAAGGTCTGAATCACAAGGCTGATGGGTTTGCAATGGAAGTCAGGAGATGACATCCAACATGAAGACAAAGACTAGCATTCCTCCAAAGAAGCAGGAGCAAATACATCCTTCTTCATTTCCCCTTGTACCAACCAGCCAACAAATTACCACAGAGTGCATCTTATACCTTAGGGTGTGAAATCGCTGAGCCAGTTTATCTGAGCTTCTCTTATTCTTGGTGGCATGATCAATCAACTATCATACCATCTTCTTTGCTATCTTTGGTGAAATATATGCTCAGGTCACTTCTCCATTTTTAAATTGACACTTATCATAGAGTTTTAAGAGTTCTTTATATATTGTGGATACAAGTACCTTATCTGAAATGTAATTTCCACATATTTTCCCAGTTGATCATTAGTCTTTTCTTTCTCTTCACACTATCTTTGACATTGTAGTGTTTTTTAGTTTTAATAAAGTTGAAGTTGTCACTGGTTTTCTTTATGGAGCCTACTTTGGTTGTATTTAAAGAGATGTTACTAAGGGGACAATGTTGAGATTGTAACAAAAAAGTAAGGAAACAAATTTTATATATATGGGGGGGTGGTAGGGTGGGTGGGGCTATGGGAAAAAATGAGAATTAAGTTGTGTCTTATACTGGTACAAATCCCCATTATGGAGTGCAAGCATGATGTGTATATTTAATGTACCAATAAAGATAATTTTAAAAAAAGAGATGTTACTAAAGTCCCATAGATTTTATCCTATATTTTCACCTACTTCCCTTACAGTTTTGCATTTTATATTTATGTCCATTATACATTTTGAGATATTATATAAAGTATAAGATTTTTATCTAGGTTTTATTATTATTAGCATGTGAATATCTAGTTTTCCTTCTACCAGACATTGGAAAAACTACATTTTTTCCATTTACCTTTGTACCTTTGTCAAGAATCAATTAACTACATCTCCTATCATATTTTACCTTAATTTTGACCTTGTATCTTGCCCAAATAGTTTTGTGCTTTCATTTGTCACCCAATGTGGCTTCTATCTCAGAGTTAATAATTTGATAAGTAAGGCCATGTGTATCACTCAGTGCAAAAGCACTTGCTTAGCAGGCACAAAGCTCTGGATTTGATTCCCAGCATAATCAAATAATAGGTTAATAAATGTTTTCTGAAAACTGAGATTTATGTTGAATAGTTCAATACTGTAGGCAGTCGGAAACATTCTACTAGAAAGGTCTACCATGTTGATGTTACTTCAAGAACTGGGAATTTTAGTCAACTTTTCTGTCATTTCCATACTTCAAATACACATAGTCATGATATACATGCATGTGCAGGTTGTAACAGGTAATTCATATAAGCAATGTTGAATCCATTTGAAATCAGAAAATTATCTGTAATGATTGTCTCTTGTATCTAAGCTTTCAGTTGTCCTTTGTAATTTACAAGGTTACACAGCTTTCTTTTCTCCATGGGAGATCACTGTATTATATTCTGAAATTCATTAATTATTTATGCTATATAGAAGATAACTGTAACTTATGTTTCTGGATTTTTTTCACTGCCACAATCCTTTTTTAGGATCAGTTCACTCTAGTAAATTGTCTTTTGTTTTGTATTCTTTTACCTTTCAGAAATCATCCTTTTATGTAATGAGCTCATCAAATGAAAGAACAACATGACAATTAAATTAATTGCATGATTCTGAAGTAAAAAATTTTGCTCTAAACATATTGTTGGGAATCTTGTTAAAATTTGAATGGAGTCTGAGAGTTAAATGATACTAATGTATTAGTGTTTAATTTTATTAAATTGATAGCTTTATAATGAATATAAAGCAAAATGCCACAGTTTTAGGAAATAGATGCAGCAGTACTCAGAGACAACAGACTAACCTGATGGCAATCTACTCTAAAAGAACTCTAGAAATGAATTGTTTGCACTGATATTACAACTTTTCTGAAATTTTGTATTTGATATAAAAATGTTGTCATGAATACAATCTTTAAAATTCAACTCATCAGACAAAATGTAAGGGTATCCACATTAACTTCTTAACGTGTTCTTGGGCTCTTTTCTAATTTAAGGAATCATTCACAATCATCAAATTGGAAATTCATTCTTAAGTCACCCCATTTTCTTCTATACATATCTTTTCTGAATTTCTATATGTTATACACTTTTTTCTTGTAATTTTTGAAAATTATCTCTCCTTGTCTAGCCATGCTGATGAATTTGTTCTCTCAAATTTTTTATCCTCTTCACATCAACAACCATCCTTAGCTATCAGTTAAAATTAAGTCCAGCATAACAGGCCCTCTCGATGGTTTCCCTTCTACTTGGGAAGAAAATTATGAAGATGGGAAGTAAACTATTTCCCAGATATTCAGTGCTTTGCATTTTTTCCTTTCATTCTCACTCTACTGTGCTTTTCTCACTGCTGGCTAAGGCCTTTCATATAGTATGAGCATTTCTTATTTCAAAGAACTCAATCAGATCCTGGAATCGGATTCCTACTGATCCCAGCATTCAGGAACTCTAAATTAAGAGATTTGCTTGAGCAAGAGTGAGTGTAATTTGATTAATCAGCTCTGCTTAATCCTCCAATCAAAGGACTTCTTGAGCTATCTTTGAAAGGAAGAATTTCTGAAATGTCTTGCTTACTCTAAGTCAATATTCTTGGTGAGGAAAATGTTTAGGGTAACAGTGCTCCTCCACTCTTTCTTGGCTTATCTGGGAAGAAATAGAGATTTTCAAAATTAAGGCTAGGGAATAAAAACGAAGCCATGTAGTGTAGAATCTCTTCCTTGTGTGTGAGCACTCCCTCTCCCTCCAATCGTACCAGCTCCCCTGCTATTTCTTCCCATCTGCGTGTATCTCAGAATTCATAAAGCCAAAGGAGACCCTTCCAATAAATTAATCTAAAATCAAAATCTTTATTTTGTTACCATTACAGCTATGTTGAAACTTTTATATAGTTTCAACTTTGACTTCAGTTTATATCTATAAAAATCATTCTGCTCTGAATACTGAAAAGGCAAAAAATTCAAGTATTGTAAACAAAAATGCACACAAAACAACCTTGACATTACACAAGGATACATTTTTCATAAAACTTTGTGTTGAACATGGAATTACATGGTCTTTCTTCTAGAAAGTTAAATTCCATTAATTCAGGCCCACATGTAATGATGGTTTCACAGTAATAATGTGAGATATTAATCAAACTGGAAGGCCCTGGCCAATGGCCTATAAAGCAATTTCCCCCTCATTTCACATTATCCAACTTTAAAATGCATTCATATTTACTTCCGTGCATTTAAAGAACCTACGGAAAGTTTCCTTTTATCCTTAAGGTATGCTATGTTAATTTTTTTCCAAGTACATAAAGCAACCATGTTTACAAGACAATAAAGAGAAATAAATTGATAGTAGGAATTAAAAACGTAACTACAATATGTTAAAAGCTCAAAGGGTCCTCGAGGGCAAAAAGATAATTGAAAGATAAAAGTAACCACTGTAGAAAGAAGCCCTGGCTAGATATCAATTAACAGAGAACTGCCCTTTTGATCCCAGTTGGGAAAATCTGCTTCTCAGGTCTTCAGTATGAGTCAGAGAAACCCTATTGCACCTTTCAATCAATGTCTGTTTTTTTGGAAGCCTGACTTTCTAAGTACTATGTTTTTTTCCCCTTGTTTTTTGTTTTGTTTTGTTTTGTTTTTTAGTAAGGATCATATCAGCATGGCATAGGAAACGCACACTTCGGTTATTCTGACCATGAAATCTCCAAGTATGGCAGCACATCTTGTTTGCTTTGTTCACCTGTATTTGTTCAATGACCAGATGTGGTGGATGAAGTAATGGTCAATGTAAAGAGGAACACCCAGATGAACTGAGTCTGTAGTTCTGGGCATGAAAGACCCACCTACGGACTGTTGCCAATGCCATAAAAGGATAACAACAGGGGAAGACTGTATGCTGTTTGTATGTTTCCAGAGAAGCTTGCTGCAGCTGCTTTTCCTGATACCAACTCTGCTCTCTTCAGAGGAAGAGTATTAGGGTGCTTGCTGTCCTTGAGGATGGCTACTGTTCTCTTCAGGGGAGCTCTGGTCTTCAATTTGAGCATTGCTTCCTGACTCCAGTGCAGACAGACCCCCCAGCCTGGCGGCACGCACCCTTCATCCCAACAGTACAGGCTTTCTAGCTTCTACCACTGGCCTTTGAGCCTTCCAAGGGCAGATCCTTGATACAGATGTGCAGGAGACATTGTCATGGCCTCTCGACTTCCAGCTGGACTCATGGAGGACATAGCTGTGGGATCCAGAGCCTTGCACAGGTAGATTTTTCAGGTCTCTAGCACACAGACAGATATCTTACGTGCTGCTGAATTTGACTTTTCAGATGAATATTACATAACAAACCTATAAATTGTCTGTCCTGTATTAAATCTACTCATATGCAAACCCTGACAACACAGGACTGTATATCTTAACTCTTAAATTCAGCAGTACTCTGCATTTATAAGATGTATATCCTAAATCCAGCTCTGCTGTTTGACTTGAACAGCCCTGCCAACCACACCACTATAACGCCAGGCTGAGTACACACTGCTATTTGAAAATGACACTTTTCAGATACCTGGTAGTTCTTCATATATTCAGAAACTGGGGTGCCTGGGCAGTCTCACAGGTGTTCTTACATTTAACATGAAGATTTCAAACTGGATTTCCATGATTTTGTGGAATTTTCTAGGCTGAATGAAAAGCAAATCATTTTCACAGAACAGCTTGGGCCACTTACAGGAAAACCTCCAAAACAGCTCTGATTATTTCTCAGGCTACTTTCTGCTAAGGAGCAAACTTTGACATTTGCCATGCAATCACAGGATTTGAGGATATGAGGGAGTAGATGGGTCCATCCAGAGGTTTGCATCTAAACTGTGATTCTCTTTGCAATGGCCAAAGAATTGATGATATACCTAGGGCTTGAATTGGAAAGGTATTCTGCTATGTCCTAAAGAAGCTACTGTGTAACAACCACACATATTTCTTCTTCCTAGACATCCAACTGGACTGTATTTCCAACTGTATTTGTAGACAGATTTGATCATAGACTAACTTTTATTCAATAAAATATGAACAGAAGAGATAAATGCCACCTCCATGCTTTGTCTATAAGGGCTGCCCCACACATGATATGCCCTACCCTGCTCCCTTTACTGCATAGCCCTGGAAGCCAAAAGATGACTGAGCCACAAGACAGGACTCATCTAAATCACCCCAAGAGAAACTTGCCTGCTAATGAGGAGCACTGTGAAGGAGAAGCACATTTTTATCATGTTAAGGAACTGAGATCTGGAAGTTTGTCTTCAAGCAACTGCATCACCTTGACTAACACACTGAAGTTGTCATGATTTGCAGCTAACCAAAAGCGAGGGAACCTCACATCACAGAGTGGTCATGGTCACAATCTTCTCAAGATTAAAACTACCTGACACTCACACCATTAGGCAATATCACACGAAGACAAAGCATTTCTGGTGCTGCTATCAAAAGAGTAAATTGGATTCTAAATTCAATGTGGGTCACTTTTCTCCACATCATACATCCCATTGTGCTCACACACAGAGAAGAAATGATATACTTTTTCAAATGAATCAGAGTGTGTAAATGTGTGCAACTAAGATAACAGATGTACTGGAAAATAAATGCATATCTGTAATGTGTGATGTTATGATATATATCCTCTCTACATACATATATAGTTGCTAAAATTTGTTTCATCATTTCCTTCTATATGATATGAAACTTTCATTAACTCACTCTAAAAATATTCATTAGACAATCAGGGACTGAAAATTAGCTTATTGGAAATTACATGCAGAGAACCATCATGGCAGCATAGAGGCAAATAGTACTCATTGGTATCCTGAGACAGTGACCCAGGTCAGCAAGTACTAGGCTGCATGGGCAGTATGGGGATCAATCACAGGATTACTAGTGAGTGAGCTGGCAATCAGCGGAAGCTTAGAAGTCAGAACAGTTAGAATAAGAAGTGAGACCACTGCTCAACACTAGTGCTCATCGCAAAGCTTTGGAAAGTGGGCCAAGCTGTAAGACTGACAAAAGCCTCCTGGAAAACAGGCTGTGGGCAGTATTGCTACTTGCTGCACTGTTGTCACTTTCTGAAACAGTCCTGGAAATTCTATCTTGTGAATCTTTACAGGGTATGACTTTTTTATCTATTTATTTATTTATTTTGAGACTCACTTTGTAGTTCAGACTAGTCACTCACTTTGAGCTCAGCCTCGAACTCAGCAATCCTCCCGAGTGCTGGGATTACAGGCATGAGCCACCACACCCAACATTGTGGTATGTGGTGCTCATTGCTGGTGGGCATGAATCATCATGCCTGGCGTTGTTGTATGTAGTTATCAAGAATCAAACTCAGGACCGTGTGTTTGCAAGGCAGACCCTGGAACTACTGAACCAAATCCCTAGCCCTAGAGAGTGTGATTTTAAAACATACTCAATCCTGCTGCCAACAGAAAGGCAGACTTGTTAAAAAAAAAAAAAAAAAACATTCCTTTGCCTCTTCACCCACTTCATCTGTGGTCCCTTTCAATGTCTGACTTTTACTCAAAGTTCAAATGAACATGAAAGGTAAATGTTTGGAATCAATTCAGGACATGGAGGCAACTACAACAGTGCAACTAATGATACACACAAAAGAGAACTTCCAGAACTGCTGCATAAAGCGGCAAGCATGAGAGGATAAGTGTGTTCAAAGCACAAGATGATGTTTTGTGGGCTACAGATGACAAGATATATTTCACTGTAATGAATGTTTTAAATTTAGACATTCGTTGTATTTTATAACATCATCTGTATACAAATATACACATATATGTATACAATAGGTATATAAGTGCATGATTTAAAAACAAATTAGCATTATTTATTAAAACATCACAATGTGATACAATAAAGTTCTACTTTAACCATGTGATGATTGTTAAAATCTTGTTTCTGGGAACTACCCACTAATGTGGGAAAATAATTTATCTTGGTATAAACTATCTCTAGATAATAAGCCCAGTTCAATAAGAACTTTTTAAAGGAATTCTACTGCTTAAGTAGTCAGCATAATTGTTATCAGAGTTTGGCAATTACTTCAGCCAAATTATCTTTGACTCATGGTACTTCACACATGGAAATAATCACCAGGGATGATTCTGGAAAATCCATTCGGACTCTAAATCATGGTGCCAAAAATGCCTCAGAAAAATGTAAATTTTGCCATTTGGCTCAGGTATAAAAATAGACTGTCAAAACATGTTTTTAGTCCTAGCTACACCAGGAAGAAAAAAAGCTCAACTCTAATTGCTTAATCAAAGAAATAATTTAGATTTCTTCCAAATCTGAAGCAAAGGACAAAAGTTATGTTAGTAGCTCATGGCATTTTGCAATGTAATTTAGATTTTGAGCTTTGTATCTCTGTTAGTTTCCAAATTGAATACTAATGCTCCAAACACAAAGATTTACATAACACTTTTTCAAGATTTAAAAATAAAAACCTCTATGGACGTATTACAATAAATAGAGTTGCTTCCCTAGAGCTAACTGGTAAAAGTTCACTGTTATGAACCAATTGTCTTGATAGAAAAAAATAAGATTTTATAAATATTACATTTTTATCCAATTCCAAACTTCTTATAAACTAGTTGATAGTTTTAACTAATGTTTATATAATTTTGGTAGTGTTTTACCTATAATGCTTAATAAACACATTCCCGGGCCGGGGATATAGCTCAGTGGTTCTGGCGCCTGTCTTGCAAGCACAAGGACCCAGGTTCGATCCCTGGTAACCACATACAATACTGGGTGTGGAGACTCACCCCAGCAGCAACCAGTACCACATACCACAGTGCCGGGCGTGGTGGCTCACGCCTGTCATCCCAGCACTCAGGAGGCAGAGGCAGGAGGATTGCTGTGAAGTGAATTGGAGGCTGAGCTCAGGGCCAGCCTGAACCACAAAGCAAGACTCTGTCTCAAAAAAAACCTTTAAAAAAAAATTCCCAATATTATTTATGTTTGTGAGTCATTCTCTTTGTTGATGCACCTTGATTATTTTGGCTTTGTCAAACTAATGGATACCTTTACCCAACTTGTACATAATTATTCTTTGTATTGAAATTCTTCATTCAAATATCTTGCCAGCATTGTATATACCATATGACTTTTGTATTGGTTTTTCAGGCTACTTTCACAAGTTGAGATCAGAGTAAAGTGCAAGTACTAATGCTCACAGTATTTAGTCACAGTAAAGTCACCATCAATCATAAGGCACACAATTACTTTCTATACAACTTAGAAAGTTTAAACCATATTAAAACAGAAACAGTAAATCTGCTGGAAGATAGGGTAGGTAGAACTCTTGGACACATTGACTTAGGGAAAGACTTTATGAATAAAACCTCAGCAGCATGGGAAATAGCCGAAGGAATCAGCAAATGGGGTCTTTCTAAAAAGCTCCTGCACAGAAAGAGAAACCACAAATAGAGCAAAACAGACAACCTACAAATAAATTTTACCAACTGTTCCTCACACAAAGGACTATTATTTAGAATATATAAAGAACTTTTAAAAACAAGCTCCTCTAAATTTAAAGATGTAGTCCAAAAATGAGAATCTGAAATGCACAGACATTTTCTAGGTGAAGTTAAGGTGGCAAAAAAAACATGAAAAAATGTTCAACATTACTGGTCATTGGAGAAAGTGGATGAAAACACAGATTTTATCTCACTCCACAAGGAATGGCTTCAATGAAGAAGTCAACCAACAACAAATTCTAGCAGGGCTGTAGAGAGAAAGGAACACTTTTCCCCTGGTGGTAGTAATGTAGATTGGTGCAACTACTATGAAAATCAGTGTAACAATTCTTCAAAAAGCTAGGATTAAAGGTTCCACTTGACCCTGCTCTTCCCCTGCTAGGAATATACACAAAAGAATTAAGAGAATCATACAACAACAACATATGTGCACCCACATTTGTAGCAGCTCAAGTTGTCCTAGCTAATTCTTGGAAACAGCCCAAATGCCCATCAGTTGGAGACTGGATAAACACAACATTTTTTTCCATAAAATGGAATGTTACTTAGCCATAAAGAATGATAAATTTGAGTCATTTGTACTCAAATGGATGTACCTTGAGTACATACTCATAAGTGAAATAAATTAGAGAAAGTTGTGTAAAATACTGTATCATTTCTGTAGTATGAGAAACTAAAGGTGTAAATGGGGTCCTGAATGTGTGATAGCTATTGTGAAAGATGAAGAAAACGTTCAAAGGAAAAATGTAAAGGGGTATAGGGGAAAATAAATATGGGAAAGAAAAAATTTGATAGTAAAAAAAAGGAAATAAAATTTATGTATATAGGGGGTTGGACCATGGTAGATGGGGTAGGGGAAAGGGGAAAATTGAGAATTAAGCAATGTCATGTACAAGTTCAAATTTTTAACATTGAATGTGATCATAATGTATATGTAAAATGTACCAATAAACTCAATTAAAAGTCAGATCCCCCAATTTAAAGACCCAATTCAAAAATGGACATCAGATATGAACAGATATTTTTCTGATGAAGGAGTAAAAGCTGCAAAAAACCATATGAAAAACTGTTCAACATCTCTGGTCATTGGAGAGACACAGATGAAAATACTAAGATTCTGTCTCACCCCAGATAGAATGGCTGCTATCAAGAAATCAACCAATAACAAATGCTGGTGGGGCTGTGAAGAGAAAGCAAGTCTTTTCCACTGCTGATGGGAATGTAAACTGGTGAAACCACTGTGTAAATCAATGTGGAGATTCCTTAAAAACTGGGGATTAGACGTCCTATTTGTTCCTGCTATTTCCATGCTGGATATATTCATGAAAGAGTTAAAATTATCATACTACAGTGACATATGTGCACCCATGTTTATAGCAGCACAGTTTATAATAGCTAAATCTTGGAAACAGCCCAAATACATATCAACAAGAGGCTGGAAAAAGAAGATTTATTTTTTAATAAAATGGAGTATTACTCAGTCATAAAGAATGATAAATTGAAGTCACTTATAGTTAAATGGGTGAAACTTGAGGCCATCCACATAAGTGAAATAAATAATAGGACACAGATGTGTAAATACTGTACCATTACTCTAGTGTGAAGAACTGAAGGTGTAAATGAGATCCAGAATGTATAATAGGTACTGTGAAACAGGAAAAATGTGGAAAGACAACCTGGAGAGAGGCAGTGAAAGCAAAGAAGGGAAAGAGAAAATTTGGTGGTAAAAAGAAAAAACAGAAACAAAGTTTATGTATTTACAGGGGTGAGGTGGAAGGGAAGGCAAAGGAATGGAAATAAGAAGAATCAAGATATATCATGAATAGCTAAAAATTTTCAATGACGAATGTGGTCATAATGTAATCCCAAAATGTAGCCCAAATGCCCATCAACAGGAGACTAGATAGGGAAGATATGTTTTTGTTAATAAAATAGAGTATTACTCTGCCATAAAGAATGATAAATTTGAGTCATTTATACTCAAATGGACATACCTGGAAGACCTACTCATAAGTAAAATAAATACAACACAGATGTGTAAATGTTATATCTTTTCTCTGGTATGAGGAACTGAAGGTGTAAATGAGTTCTAAAATGTTTTATAGGTATTGTGAAATAGTAAGAAAATATTCAAAGGGAAAAGGCAGGGTATGGGGTAAGTAGAGAGGGGAAAGAAAAAATTTAATGGTTAAAAAAAGGAACAAAGCTCATGTATATAGGGGTGGGGTTTTGGGAGGCAGGGGAATAGGAAAAATGAGAATTAAGTCATGTCATGTGCTGGTACAAATTATGACTGTGATCATAATGTGTATATAAAATGAAACAATAAAGCCAATTAAAAAATAAGGCACACTATTGCCTTCTGTACTACTGAGAAAATTTAAAATGTGGTCAATTCTGTGGTGATTCTGCATGTTAAGATGCCACGTACAATGACAGATACCCTCTTTCACCAAAAAACGCTCATTTTATGATCATTTAAATGCAGGACTTTTTTCAGTGCTTTACTAATATTGGTTATATCAGTATCATTTTCTTTTATTAGTTTAAGTTTAATGTACATATGATGTTCCCAAATTATTTCAATTTGCATTGTAACTACTGAACATTTTTTAAGTGTAATGACTTTTTTATATTTAAATTGGCTATTCACATCCATTTATTGATGGAGAATTTCATGAAAGCCTATACATATATGTATATATGAACAGTAAGACAACTTAGTAGGTGCATTGGGCATATATTTCCTCCACTCTATTCTATTTCTTCCATTCTGCATTTCTTGCATTACATTTTAAATTATGATGTTTAACTGATCTTTAATCAGTCTCTACATTTGTTCAGTAATCGTAATTCATTTCTTCTCTCAGTACCATAGAAATACATAATATTTTCTAACATTTCTTTCTTTTCTATTAAGATTTCATTACAACTTATGGTTTGAGGTTTGTCTTGAGTTTATGTTAGGTAAGTCTCAATATTGGCTTGCAGCTTTTCTAACCAAATGTATGGAATTTATTATCTTAATTCTATGATTCAGCTGCTTCTAGTTTTTAAATATACATGTTATATCTTGTAGATGTGTATAAATAATATGATTTACACATTATTAAGCATCACACAATGTAATATAATAACAATAGAGCTCTTTGTGATAAAGCAAAATAATGCCTTTTACAAATAAAGAAACTTAGATGACTGAGAAAAATGAAATAAAATGCCCAAAGCTACATCAATGCCTGACAGGGTCATGACAAGAACCACAACTCTTGCTCCAGTTCAGAATCTTTCCCCTATCTGGATAAATCATAACTTGAAAATTTTTCATTTCAGGAGGCTGTATTCTGCTCTACCACTCAATGGTTTTACAACTAACTCAGTACTCCTCAGTTCTTATAATTGTCTATTTAGAATATATTCTGAAGTTTTAAAATATTTATTAAATCTGATGTGATCATCCATCATCATTACATTTTTGTTCTTTAAAATGTTTGTTAGTATAATCAGCCATGTGTTTTTCCAGGTGGAAGTTTTTGTCACTTATTTTAAACTTCAGAAAATTTTCCTATAAAATTATTAGTTTACAGTATTATAAAATAGCTTAGAATATTTTCATCTCTCCTTTAGTTGACAGTATACTACCTTGTTTGTAAATGTTTTTCATTTTTTCACAGTGTTTTATTCTATCCCATAATAAATACTGTATGTTCTGAGTTATATACCGAAATCATTTCCAAGTTATTGTGACTAGATTCTTTAGTCATTGTATCTTCAGGATGTCTTTCATTAATATATCAGTATATAATGAATATTTGCGAATTCACTTATAGCACATAAATTTGTTACACCAGAATATTCCTACTCAGTTTGCCAGTGATTGGCAAAAGATACCCAACATGCGCAACAAAAAAACATCACATTTCTACCTGAGATGCCCCAAATCCCTGAGTTATAGCTTTCTAACCTCCTGTCCATTGCAAGATGGGAATTAAAACTAGTTGTAAATGGTAAAATTATCCCAGGAAATCTAGTTTGAGGCCTCTCATTGTGGTATTTCCTCAGATATCTAGACAAAAGGCCTAAGTGACAAACTTCTATTTACCTCATTATTTCATCAGTTAAATGGTTATTCACAATAGACAACGCAAACACATCAAGTATATACTGAAAAACAAACTCCCTAGAAGTGTTCTGAAATGTTTTGTATTTCACCTAGTGAATTCTACTAGTATAAAGAGATCTGACTGAGATCAAAACCAAGTGAAATATCCCCCAAGGTGAAAGGACTCTGTGTAGATCCACTATGAACCCTTTTCTTCCCTTCTATAGATCTAGAATTCTTAAATACAATCGGAGCACACAGTGTATGAGAGTGAGTTTCCATTTTATCATCTCAGTGAACACAAGAGCAATGACTTCACGTGCTTCATTTACCAGTGCACCTCCCTGCTCCTGAGAACAGACATCAGCAACACTTGTTGAATAAATATATTAATGAACTCAGCCATTCTTCACAGTTTATCATTATAGTTTGTCAGACACTAAAATGTAAAGTGTCACACATTTATCTCAGTAGAAGTCATGAATATTATCCAAGAAATATCTATTATTAAACTAAAAATCAAATATCCACAAATTGTATATAAAATTTAAAATAACAAAAACACTACTGTTCTTTCTTAAAAAGGACTTTTGATCATTTAGAACAGCAATCATCAGGTATAACATAGCACTAGAAATTCTGGCAATAGCATCTTGCAAGAAAAAATAACTACATAAAAGGGAAAATTTCTTGAAGAAAGTCAATTACCTGAAGGTTGTCTCAGGATACAATTGACAATATTTATGTATCAGTGACTCGATTAACTTCAAATATAAAATCTCAAAATTAGAGAAATATCAAAATAGTGTAATCCTA
>PVIR01014004.1:0-40629 GCA_004026965.1 Petromus typicus | reverse complement strand
TTTTTTGAGACAGGGTCTCGCTTTGTGGTTCAGGCTGGCCCTGAGCTCAGCCTCCAACTCACATCACAGCAATCCTCCTGCCTCTGCCTCCCGAGTGCTGGGATTACAGGCGTGAGCCACCACGCCCGGCACTGTGGTATGTGGTACTGGTTGCTGCTGGGTGTGGGTCTCCACACCCAGTATTGTTATGTGGTTACCTGGGAATCGAACCCGGGCCCTTGCGCTTTCAAGACAGGCGCCGGAACCACTGAGCTAACTCCCCGGCCCCACAATGGGACATCTTATCACAGGTTGTTTTGTGAATTTTTTCCCGTGTTTGTGGTACTAGAGATTGAACCCAGGGCTTCCCTGGCCCTTCTAATTTTAAGACAAGTTCTTACTAAGCTGCCCGTGAGGGAGTTAAAATTGCAATCCTTCTGCCTCCTTGCAATCCTCCTTTGGGTCCTGGGACTATAAGTGTGTGAGACTTAGAAACAGTGGACTCAAAAAAAAAAGAAAGAAGAAGAAAAAGCAGCAGCAGCAGACTCGATTCCTCACGTCCCCAAGGATCCCACCCCTCCCACCGGAAGTGCCACTCACCTGCCAGGAGAAGCGTGTGCGTGTTCTTGTTGTCTGGCACTTTGTCCGACCTCTCGCATGCATGCATTCCCAAGAACTTCACGATGTTGCCCACAGCCTCTGTCAGACAAAACAGCCAAGTTTAGCCATGTAGCTTATTCTGTGGCACTCGAGCAAACCGAGGACCCATGTGGGCCACTCCATTGCCCCATTTCCTGTATCCTGTTCCTGACGGCACTAAGGGCTCAGGGAAGTGGCCCTGCTCAGGCAGGAAGGGGCGAGGCACCACCAGCAGACCCAGGGTCTGGACAGAGGGCCACAGAGACAGCAGCTGGCCCTTACCTTCCAGGGTCTTGATAGCAGACAGCGTGAATGTTTCTTCCTTCTCGAACTCGTCCCCGACCTCATCCCAGGCAGCTTCAAAGTTCACTTTCATGACCTTCTGGATGTGATCTGCCACACTGACCTCCAGGTCCTCCAGCTGGGGAGGGGTAGAGTCAGATACTGTTTCCACAGGGTGGAGCCCTGTGTGCAAACCTCACACCCTGGGCACCGCCCTCAACTCTTCCCCCATCCCCAGGTGTGTGCACCTGGCCCTGGATTGTGGCACGCTCTGGGGACACAGCAGCGTGCCCAGTTGGCTGTCCTTGCTATGCTGAGCCAAGCAGTGCCCCTTCAACATGCAACTCTCTGAGTCCCAGGGCCAATCTACCAGCACCATGCTTGTCCTACAGTTGGGCACACCTTTCTTGAGCCACCGTAGAGCCGGGGCCTAGAGGACCCAGGGCCCAGGTTATCGGGGTACTCAGGTTACTTCCCATGCCTGTCTCTATGAGGGGACCATGTAAGGCTCCAAGCAGCAACCATTTTTTTTTTCCCCTTGATTTTTTTGAGACAGGGTCTTGCTATGCAGCCGAGGCGGGCCTGGAACTCATGACGTTCTTCCGGCTTCCGCCTCTCCAGTGCTGGGATGAAAAGCATGTACCACCTTGCCCAGCAGTGGCCATGTCTGTTTCAGCAGATCCTTGTCCCGCCCTCAGCTGTGTCTCCAGCCTGACACACTGGCACCCTGGTTCCATCTCCCCTGGGAGTGACACTAGCCACCTTCCATGCACTGACTGCGGCTACAGAGGGCCCATCACACAGACCCTCGGTGAGCCCTGACGGTAGGTGTCAGGGGTTGAGACAAGCCAGGCTGGCTCTCACAGCGAAAGGGAGCTGGCACAGCTCTCCAAGAGCAGGGTCTGGAGGCCACTTGGACTTAGCTGTGGCCCTCAAGTACAGCCCCAGGTGACACAGGATGGAAATCAGCTGTGCTCACAGAGGCTGTCGCTGGACATAGGAGGAACCCTGCACTACTGTGGCCTTTGGCCATGTCCCTGCTCACGCCCAGAAGGGCACCGCCCCAGAAGGATCCCACATCAGGGGCCCTCCACGCTCGAAGAGTGAGAGTGAGAAGGGCTTGTTCAGGAACTGATGACCTGTAGTCATGTTCACCCTCTGACCCAACAGAAATCTATCTTAAAGAAATAATGGGAGGCTGAGACAGGATCGTTGGGAGTTCGAGTCCACCCTGGGACAACTAGTGAGTTCAAAGATAGCCTGAACCACATAGTAAGACTCTGTCTAAAAAAAAAAAAAAAAAAAATCTGAACTGCAGATGAAAATACACACTCTACATGTTTAATACAATTTTCTAAAATAAAAAGCAGTGAAGATTTAGAAGTCCAAATACCCAATATTAAGGAGAGAGACACTGAGTTATGAACTATGTATATTATAGGGTCTTTTAGTTATTAAAATTTGAGGGCTGGGACAGGGATTTAGCTCAAATGGTACCACGCCTACCTTGGAAGCACAAGGGCCTGAGTTCGATCCCTGGTACCACAAATAAATAAAATAAAATTTGAGGGATGGGAGTGTGGCCCAGCCTTCATTCTATCCCCAGCACTAAACAAAGTGATAAATAAAAAGAAGTGTTTCTAAGGTATCTATAATAGTAGGAAAATATACCATGGTTTTAAGTAAAAACAGGAGGTCCTATAAAGTACAGAATGACCTGAGTTATATATAGAACATCCTCCTACAAAAGGACACCGAAGGGCGATGGCCAACATTTCCCTCTTTCTTTGTATTTTGCTCTTGATGTGCCGAGTTACTTCTCACAGATAAATATGTATTTTTACAAGTTTAAAAAAAATATTTTTATTTTTGTCCTTCAGAACTGGTCCCTGAAGCCAGAGCCTTCCCACTGAACTACGGCCTGTCCCCAGGCCCTTTTGTTTCAGACAGGGTTCTGCCAAGTCTCTAAGTTGCCTAGGCTAGGCTTGAACTAGAAATCCTCCTGCTGCAGCCTCCCACTGTGTGGAGATTACAGGTGTGCACCACCATGTCCGGCTAACTATAGCTATGAAACCAAAACCAGCAGAAGAGAACTGGCTGAGGCTCGCAGTTGCTCCAGGAGCTGCTCTGTGGCTCCGCTGCCCCTTCTTACCACATACTCATCCTCATAGCCTTCCTCGTCCATCTCCCCGGTAGTGGGGTCGCAGTCCTTGACAGTGAACTTCATCATGCAGCTGAATGTGCAGGCCACTGTGGGAAGGGGCAGGAGTCAGGGTCCCCACCCTGCGCTCCTGCTCTGCTGCTCAGGCAGTAGCAGCAGCATGCCACTCAACCCCAGTGGGCTGGCCCAGGCTGCCACTTACAGGGCAAGGGAGGGAGAAAAGACAGAGATGACGCCAAGCAGCAACAGCTATGTCAGCCCAGGCCACCGGCTAAGAAGCCAGCCAGCTCACTGTGCGTGTGGAATAGGACTGTGTGTGCTGTGCTATCTCTGAGACCGTGTGGCACAGTGAGGAAACGCAGGATTCAGCTGGGCAGGCCTGCATTCTGAACTTAAGCCCAACGTCTAGCAGGGTCTCGGCATCCTCACTCCAACAGGGACAGCAGTACTCTGCTCTGAGGGCAGAGTGAGACCACCCAGGACACAAGTGCTCAGCCCCAATCTCTCCCTCTGGCTGCTAGAGGACTGGGTGGCATCTGAGGGGCTTACCAGCTGTGGGGTCTTCCTTAGGCATTGCCACCAGTGTGTAGCAGGTGCCAGGCTGGTTGTAGGCCAGGCTGCGGGCAGGCACATAGCAGAGTACCTCATAGGCCTCGGTGGGCTCCATGTACACAGTGACATTCTCCAGCATTCGGTCATTAAGGGTATTCGTGCAGTCAAACTAGATACGGGACAAGGAGCTGAGAGCCGGCTTCCTACCCAGAGGCCCCGCGCCTCTCCCATCCTGGTGGGGCTTCCTGTGTCCCTCCCTGTGTCCTCAGCAAGGTCCCCGATCAGAGGTTTGGGGAAGTCCCTGCTGGGGACAACCCTGCTATCAACTCCGAGTAGGGTGTCAAGTTCCTGAGGGACCCAGACCTGGGACCCCATGTCCAGCTGCACTGCTCACCTGGAACACCATGTGCTCAGAGAAGACGTGTTTGGTGCAATGAACGACATACTCCGTCTCCAGCTCAGTGAGGGCCACGGGCTCGGGAGAGGACTTGAAGAGCAGCCCCAGCCCTTGGAACTCTGGCACCGCTGCCAACTGCTCTGAAACCCACAGGCCACATGCACTTAGCTTCTCTACCCTCAAACCTATGTAAAGATGCTTTTTAATTTTCTTTGCAGTAACTGGTGAATGAACCCAGAGCCTTTGCACTGAGTTACATTCCCAATCCTTTTCTATTTTAAAACAGTATCTCAGCTGGGCATGGTGCTGCATGCCTGTAATCCCAACACTCAGGAGGCTGAGGCAGGAGACTGCCGCAAGTTCAAGGCCAGCCTGGACTACAGAGTGAGTTCGGGGTTAGCCTGAACTACAAAGGGAGACCCTGTCTCAAAAACACAAAACAGGGGGCTGAGCCAGGGATTTAGCTCAGTGGTTCTGGCACCTGCCTGGCAAGTGCAATGTTCCGGGTTCAATCCCTAGTAACCACATACCACAATACCAGGCGTGGTGGCTCACGCCTGTAATCCCAGCACTCGGGAGGCAGAGGTAGGACTACTGTGAGTTCGAGGTTGGCCTGGGCTACATAGTGAATTCAGGCCCAGTCTGAACTACAAAGCGAGACCCTGTCTCAAAAACCAAAACAAAACAAAACAACAACAACAACAACAACAACAAAAGGCAGTAACAACAACAACAACAACAACAACAACAACAACAACAAAAGGCAGTATTTCCCTGGTTGCCCAGGCTGGACTTGAACTTGCAATCATCCTTCCTTGACTTCCCTGAATGCTAGGATTCCCGGCACATGCTGCCATATCTAGGTATAATGGTTTCTACTCAGGCCAATTCTGAAGTCCCCTACCTAACCAAGACACACTCGGTGTCTGCACTACTGGCTATTTGCTATTTCCTGAACAGGTCGGTATCTTGCTCACTTGCTCAAATTATAGCCCCCAGGGACCTTGCCTCCCCTTTGTCCTTGGAAGACCTTGAAAGCAAAATTGGCAGGGAGATCCCATTGTCCTAGATCTGACTCCTTTGTCCTTGGAGACTCACCAAGGATTCTTTAAAAGAAAGTATGGCCCAAGAAAAGACTAGGAAGATAAAGTACACATTGGTGTAGCTATACAATCAGCAGAGAACAAGTCAACCCTTTAAGGTGGCCAATTAAGACATACAGCCCCTGCAGGTGGTCAAGTATGCCTGTAATCCCAGTACTCAGGAGGCTGAGGCAGGAGGATCACTGAGTTCAAGGCCAGCCTGGACCACTTAGCAAGAAGTTGGCTTAAAACACACACATGCACGCACGCACCCACGCCAGCTGTGCTCTTCCCTTCTCTATGGCCATGGGCCACTCATTTTAAGCTTCAAGGCTGCGGTACTATGGAGCAGCAGCAGGACCCTGAGTGTCCAGGTCATCTCAGGCTGCTGTCTGGGTGGGGAAGGAAATGTAACAGGAGACACCACTCGGGAATGGGATGGAGAAGGGGTTTCATGGATTACTGGTGACACCAACAGGAAGGCGGGCCACTGCTGTGACAGACACACAACATAGACATGGCGGGGAAAGCTGTTTGGAGCACAGGGGATCCGACTTGACAGAAGTGAAGCGCTTGGGAGACCAGGAAGGGCCTCCAGAAAGAGGACGGAGGAATGAGGGGCAGCAACACTTGGCTCCTCAGCACGGCCTTTCCTCTCAAGATGGGAGCCTTGGTGGGTGGAGCACTTACCCCACACATGCAAGGCCAGAGGGCTAGACGGACATGTGGACTGAACACAGGGAATCTAAATGTGCTAGTGTCTCCGGTCCCAGGGCTCAGCCTGACATCTGACCACCTGGGGTCTGGGCGAGGCTCTGAGCCCCTTTACCTGGACCTGCTTCCTCTGCCACCCGTGCACACCGTCTGCTCTGCTGGAGCTTTAACTCCTCGGTCACTAGCTGGACCCAACAACCACCCTACGGGCCAAAGATGCTGACAAACCACAGACCCCATCAAGTTCTCATACTTGTTCTCAACCGCGGTGCTAAGCTTTGAACCCAGCGCTTATGCATGCCAGCCAAGTGTCCTGGCGCTGGGCTACACCCCTGCTCTCTAAAGTTCTTCTTTCTGAAGCACTATCTCACTATATAGCTCAAAGCCTACAATAAAAATAGCTCAGGCTGGCCTCAACCTCACAGCAATCCTCCCGCCTCAGCCTCTTGTGTTCTGGGAGACAGCTGTTCCGCACCAATGCCTAATTTATAGCGTTCACTCTTAATCCCCAAGGAGACCCTGCCTGGCCCATCGGATGAGTACAGTAGGCCCCTGTGAGTAAGGACCCCTACTCTGACCCTGCAGGTTGCCCCGGGGCACTCTTACTTACCCTGGAAGATCTCCTGCCGTGTGGCTGCCACTTTCTCAGGCTGTTTGGCGGCTGAGATGGGGGTGGTTTCTGCAGGAGCACACACACACAATGACCAACACCTCTGGGCATGGGCACAAGCCCACTGGGGTGACCCACAGAATAAATTCCTACTCCAAGAGTGATGAGCCTGTCCACCTGGTGAACTGCAGGCACCTCACCTGGTCTCTGCTCAGCCATAGGTGTGGTGGCCAGGGGCACAGACTTGAGGTCGAAAGGCTTCTCTGATGGCTCAAGGGTGTACTGCTGCAGAGCCCTCTCTAGCCCAGGGATAGACACGGTCAGACCTAGAGGCCAGCGGAGAGGTCACCACGGGACAGCGTCAGTGAAAGCTCCAAGACTGCGGGAGGGGAACCGATTAACCCGCCCGACCCCTGGTCAGTGAATAAACACAGATTCTCAAGTGACTTAGCACAGATAACTGCTATGAAGACGCACATTTTTAATGACAAGTGTTCTCATTTACTGGGCTGTATCCACTCTCGTGACCCTGCGGCCCCATAGGACATAGCCTGCCACAGGGTCCCCAGGCAACTCCAGCGGTGTCTATCTCAGATTCCTCTGCCCATGGGGCAGAAGACATGGGTCACAGATGCCACCACTCACCGTTTAGGATGTAGCCAGCATTGAGCGCCTTTTGCTTCTGCTCCAAGACATTCAGGTAGAAGGTGGCTCGGTCCCTTACTTCGTTGTCATCATCCATCACACACCTGTAGCCGGAACACAAGGTGCCTCTGACAGGGCCTGGCAGGGACAACAGGAAGGACCCTACAGGGCATCACAGGGATGGTGGGGGAGCAGGCCTCCCGAAACTGAGGGACCAGGCAACACCTAAACCTGGCATCAACACACATAGGAGCCAGGGCTGTGGCTTGGTGATATACAAAGCTCTGGGCTCCATCCCCAGCGAGGGCGGTACCTCCATGTCCTTTGTGAAGAAGCACTTTCCCAGGAGCAGAAAAACCCATTTTCAATGTAAAAACTTGGATACGAACACTCACAGCAGTGTTGCTGGTAGTAGCCCCAGAACAGAAATAAACCAAATGTGGTCTAGCTACAAAGTCAAACATTGAGTAACAGAAAGAATATCTGGGCATGGCACCATGTGCACGTACTTCCAGCTACTTTGGAGGCAGAGACAGGACTGTCTGAGACCAGTTAGGGTAACAATCAAAAAACTAAAAAAGAAACTAAAAACAGGGGGGACTATTGTAAGCTCAAGGGCCTGGGTTTGATCCCCAGTAACCATGTACAATACTGGGCATGGAGACTCATGCCCAGCAATCAGAACCATACACCACAGTGCGAGGTGGTGACTCACGCCTATAATCCCAGCACTCGGGAGGCAGAGGCAGGAGGATTGCTGTGATGTGAGTTTGAGGCTGAGCTCAGGGCCAGCCTAAACTACAAAAGCGAGACCCTGTCTCAAAAAAAAAAAAAAAAAAAAAATTGGGGGAGGGGGCTAGGAGGTGCTCATGGGAGAGTACCTTCCCAGTATGTGCAAGGCCCTGGTTAAATCCTCAGTACTATGGCGGAGTGGGGGTGTTGCACAGAGAGAGAAGGAAATAGGACTAAAGTCCTAGTGAAAACAGTAATAGGAATTTGCTTTAAAAATATAGATAAAAGGCAGATTCGCAGACTCAAGGTTACATAGAAGAGGAGAGATTGGAGGGGGAAGAGTAGCTATAAAATGGACCGAGCTTCTTTTTGGGGTTAAGGAAATGTTTTAAACTTATTTTAAATTTTTATTTTTGTGTGTGTTTTGAGACAGGGTCTCACTCTGTAGCCCCAGCTGGCCTTCAACTCTCAGCAAATCTCCTGCCACAGCCTCCAGAGTGTTGGGATCACAACTTTGTGCCACCATGCTTGCTAATAAAGCTATTTTAAAAAATGGAACACTCCAATTACAAATAGTCACTGTAGAGGATGAGATTTGACAGGCTTTTTTGATTTTTTTAATTTTTGGTACTGGGGAATTGAACTTATGACCTTGCACTTGTGAAGCAGGAGCCAGAACCACTGAGCTAGATCCCTGGCCTGTGCAAGACTTTTCTCTTATTTTTTTCATACAGCCAACAGCTGTGTCCATTTTCTCCCCTCATCATTAAAAGACAAAGGAAAGGGTCAGGGATTTAGCTCAGTGGTTCCAGCACCTGTCTTAAAAGCGAAAGGTCCTGAGTTCAATCCCCGGTAACCACATACAACAATGTCGGGCATGGTGACTCATGCCTGTAATCCCAGCACTTCGGAGGCAGAGGAAGGAGGACTGCTATGAGTTTGAGGTTTGCAAAATGAGCTCAGGCCCAGCCTGAACTACAAAGTAAGACCCTGTCTCCAAAAAATAAATAAATAAATAAATAAATTTTTAAAAAGACAAGGAAAGCTGTGTGCCAAGGTAATGCTGTCCCCTAGGCTTGGCCCAGACTCACCTCTTCAGCAGCACCAGGATGCTGGGCAGCATCTCTTCATTCTGGGCTCCGAACTTGGCCAGAGCACTCACAGCACCTGCGCAGAAACAAAGGCGGTTCAGCAGAGCCCTGCGGTGCACAGCAGGCTGGCCCCAGAACCACCTGGGCTCACACACTGCATTACTGCATGGTGCAGGGGGACAATGCTGCCAGCATCCCCCAACCTAGGTCCCAGAAACCATTTTAACACTGACTATGACAAGGCTATGAAGCTGCCTACACTGTCAGGCTTCTCAGCTTCCAAACGGCCTCCAGGCACAAGCAAGCCTTAGGCTCCTAGACATGAGGAAGCAACTACTACTTAGCAAGTATCAGCTGCTAAAAGGAAAACTTCTGTCCAATGAGGTGGTATAAAAGGAAAAGAAATTATAAACAAAATTAAGAACAGGACGGTTGCAAACAGCATGGTGCAGTAAACCTGTAATCCCAGCACCTGAGGCAGGAGGGTTGCCATGAGTTCAAGCTCAGCCTGAACTACATGAGACCCTGGCTCAATAACCTCACGACCACCATCAAAAGAAAAGTTAAGCAGGGCATGGCAGTACACTTAGCACGCTGAAGTAGGCAATCTCAAGTTTGAGCCCAGCCTGGGATGCACAGCAAGATCCTGCCTCAAAGATGTAAAAATTTATTTCAAAAAAAATAAATAAATAAACCAGGGCCGGGGATATAGCTCAGTGGTTCTGGCGCCTGTCTTGCAAGCGCAAGGACCCAGGTTCGATCCCTGGAAACCACATAACAATACTGCGCGTGGAGACTCACCCCAGCAGCAACCAGTACCACATACCACAGTGCCAGGCGTGGTGGCTCACGCCTGTAATCCCAGCACTCGGGAGGCAGAGGCAGGAGGATTGCTGTGAGTTTGAGGCTGAGCTCAGGACCAGCCTGAACTACAAAGCGAGACCCTGTCTCAAAAAAACCTTAAAAAATAAATAAATAAATAAATAAATAAATAAATAAATAAATTTAAAAAATAAACCAGTCAAAACATTACAGAGGTTACATCATTACCATTTAATGAGATGACACCTCAAGTGCCTTTCCACAATTAGCCTATGAGTCAAGGACCCAAGGGGTCCTAGCGTGTGGGTCCCTCTGCCAGGCTACTAAAGAATGACACAGCTTAGGAGCTCCGTCCACCCAGACCCAGACACACCTGCCCGGACTTCCTCGTGCTCCAGCACCACACGGTTGTAGATGAAACGGATGTACTTGGAGGGGTTGTTGGTCTTGGGCCCCTCCTGGCCCAGCAGATGCAGGATGCGCGTGGCCAACACCGTGAACTCACAGTCCTCAATGAACTCACACAGGTGCGACAGCCCCGTCTCCTTGCTCTCAGAGTTCTCCTCGATGATGCTGATGATGCAGTCTACAATGGCACGCTTGTACTCAAAGCCGCCCTGTGGGGACGACAGGCTGAGCCTGGAGCTGGACCTCAGCCAGGCCCAGAGCCAGAGAGACCAGGCCACAATGGAACCTCACGGCCCTGGCTTGCTGGGCCCCTGCCCCTGCCCCTGGATGTGCACTGGGCTCTTCTACAGCTAACAGGAAGAGTTTAATGGGAACGATCCAGAGCCCGTTTTTCTTCCCGAGATAAGACCCAGGCAGAATGGGTGGCACATCTGCTATGGGCAGTGGCACAGCAGGCCCCCAACACACCAGACACAGAACTGTCATTGACCGGGTAATTCCATTTCTGGCTGTTTCCCTGCTGAGTGGAGCAGGGCTGAACAAGAGCTGCTCATAACAGCTCGCCGGTGGAAGCATCCTGAGTGCCCAAGCAGGGCAGTAAAGAGCCAGACCTGCCGTCTGCGCCCACCAGGCCTCCAGAAAAGGCCTTCTGACACGGGCTGAAAGCTGGACAAACTCGAGGATGTGCTGCCTCGTTAAATAAACGGGCAGAAAAAGACAGTCTGGTCCGGCCACCCAGGTGAGGTACTGGACTGGTCATTCAGAGACAGAATGAAATGGTGGCCCCAGGACTTGGGAGGGGAAACACTGCTAAGGTTTAACAGGGACAGAGATGCAGCTGAAAATGTCACTGTCATGAGATGGCAAGTGACAGGCCAGAGGCACCAGACATGTAACCTACAAAAAGAAGTGCTCCAGACGGCAGTCCTGGGTTGACAGTGCCATCCTAAGACGAGTTCCTTCTGAACCCGATGGCATCAGACTGTTACCAAGGAAAACCCTAAATAAATCCCCTAGCTTCACTTGGGTTGTTTTTTGTTTTGTTTTGAGACAGGGTCTGGCTATATAGTTGAGGCTGGCCTTGAACTCAGTGATCCATTTGCCTCAGCCTCCAAAGTGCTGATTACAGTGCCACTAACCTGGCTCACTTGGTCTCAACTAATTTTAAAGAAAGTCATCAACAGGTGGAGGATTTAGCTCGGTGGTTCTGGCGCCTGGCTTGCAAGCGCAAGAGCCCAGGTTCAATCCCCAGTTGGAGGCACAGGCAGGAGGATTGCTGTGATGTGAGTTTGAGGCTGAACTCAGGGCCAGCCTAAACTACAAAGTGAGACCCTGTCTCAAAAACCAAAAACAAGAGTCATGAATTTGGGAAGTCTCACAACTGGGCAGCAGGTTTGATACATTAAAGCATCAGAGCAGAGTAACACCCTCCGGCTTGAAGAGCATACAGTTTTAAACATTTTACATTAGTAGTTAGGAGGGTCACGGGGCTGCATACTGTATACCTTTTCTGAAGAGCGAGGCCCAGGACCCCAGGGCTCAGGAAGTGTCACTGCTCTCCTTTCCTAGGGTCCCCAGACACCCCAGACAATTAGGACAATGCTCCTCTACTGCCAGGTCCTTGACCCCTCTGTAGTAGGGCAGAAGGGACCACTAACCTGGGGACAAAATCCACTCTGAAAATGTGCTCCTGTTCCTGGGAAATAAATACTAACTAGTGCAGTCACTAATACAGGTGAGGAATAAATAGCACCACCTTCACATCATTAAAGCCAGTTTCACAAGAAACCACAGCGGAAGCTCCTAGCACAGCCAGAATACATCTATCTATGCTTGACTCCACCAATAGAGAACATGTGTTTTCTTGTCTCAGGCATAAACACCACCTCCGGGCACCTGAGCACTGCCAGGCTGGTGAGTCAGTGTCATCACTGTGACATCATCCTTGCACAGGTGTTTAAATGGCCATGGGTGCTGGGAAAACAGCTAGTTAATAGGGCGAGGCAGGCACACCCATCAAGAGGAGCTCTCGCTCCACGTGGCGTGTGCAGCCAGCAGCTGGGTCCCCGTGCCCCTAGAGGACACCTGGCAGGACCCCAACAGCCTGCACCTTACCTCCTCCCGTAGCATGGTGAACAGGAAGTTCATGAGTACGGCATGTTTGCGAGGGTACTTCTGACACAGGGCACTGATGGCCTGGACAACCACCACCTGGGTCAGACGGACAGGCATGAGAGGGGGCCCCAGACTCATTTCTTGAGTGCCAATGAAGTGTCTCCCATCAGCAGGAGCCAGGCCTGGGCGTGACACTAAGACAGGAGACAGGACTGCATATGCACACCAGGGAGCCCGTGATCCCCAGCCCAGACAGGTGGCTCACACAGGGGTCCCCCAGCCCAGACAGACTCCAGGCTCCCCTCCTGGCCCGGTGCAACACCTTGAACTCATCAGAGATCTCCGACATGAAGGACGAGATCTGCTTCATGAGGCGGTCAATGCTGCTCTCGCTGCCTGTCTTGAGCAGTGTGGTGATGGCCAGTGTGGCTATACTGCGGTTCGCGTCTGTGACCAGGTTCTCCAGGTCTAGGTTGCAGGCTGTCACAGCAGATGGGTGCTTCATGGCCACCTGATTGGGGGAGGACAGGTAAAAGCAAAATGTCACTCCCTATGCAAGGCGCACACTGGTCTGTGTCCTAAGTATCACAGGGACTGGGACTGCCCGAGCCCGCACCCCTACCTTATTGAGAGTGCGGACAGCGGCATAGCGGAGGGCGGCCTTGGGGGAGCTGCAGAAGAGCTGGAGCACTGTGGGGACACGGGACACACGTCACAACAGCACTTTTGCATGGCAGCGTCATACAACCATACTCTCTGTGGACCACAGCCAACCTGGGCTTAGCTCCCAACATGGCCCAAGCTGCCAGCCCAGGGCTCCAGGGGACAGGTGCCAGCTGTGCTATGGAGTCCCAGGCCTGGTATGGGGGCAGCTGATGCCAGCCCAGTGTCGCTGGTTTTTCACATCATAGGGTGCATCAGTAACTACTGAGCTCCTTTCTGGAGGAGGATAAAGGAGGGTAAAGCGGCTGAAGTGCCCTGGAGTTCGCAGCCAGCAGGTGGCAGTGCAGAGTTAGAAGCCAGGACTGGCCACTGGTAAATTAAACTCCACTCCTCTGCCACGGTATCCGCGCGAAGCAGCAAGGCCTGCCCAGGGCACCGGGATGAAAGAATAAAGTCCTCTCTGAAGCCACCGGTTTAGCTGGGTGCTGCGGCATTCACAAGTAATCCCACTACCTGGGAGGCTGAGGCAGGACTGCAAGTCTGAGCCTAAACTTGGCCAACTTAGGAAACTCTGTTCAAAATTAACAAGACTAGAGATGTAGCTCAGGGATAGTGTACTGCTTGGTTAGAATCCAGCAATCCAAAATAAATAAATAAACCTGGGTGTGGTAACAAAGGCCTGCAATTCCAGCTCTGGAAAGGTGAGGCAGGAGGATCTCAAAGTCAGCAAGACCTTGCACCAAAGGCTGGTAGCTCAGTACGTAAGTGCTGAGTTCAAAGCCCAGAATAGCTAACTAAATAAAGGACCAGTTTATTTTCCATCTCTGGGAAGGCTACATCAGACAACAAATCCCTCTCTGCCCCTGCTCCCAGGGGGCTCAGAGCTAACATTTCCCCTTGACCACTGTGGGGGCCAGTAATGACTGCCTCAGAAATACCTTCACACCTTTATTCATCATTTTGCTTTTACCATTTTGTGTTTTCTTAAACTTATTTTTTCTTTACTTAAAGTAGGGCCATTCTTTTTTTTTTTTTTTTTTTGAGACAGGGTCTCGCTTTGTGGTTCAGGCTGGCCCTGAGCTCAGCCTCAAACTCACATCACAGCAATCCTCCTGCCTCTGCCTCCCAAGTGCTGGGATTACAGGCGTGAGCCACCGCGCCCGGCCATTCTTTTTTTTTTGAGACAGGATCTCGCTTTGTAGTTCAGGCTGGCCCTGAGCTCAGCCTCAAACTCACATCACAGCAATCCTCCTGCCTCTGCCTCCCGAGTGCTGGGATTACAGGGGTGAGACACTACGCCCGGCATTGTGGTATTTGGTTACCAGGGATCGAACTTTGGACCTTGTGCTTTCCAGGCAGACGCCGGGACCACTGAGCTAAACCCCCGGCCCCAAGCCCAGCCTTACTCTGATAGCTCTACTTCATGGTTTCCGTTCCTTGAAGGCACAGGAGACGCAATAAGCACAGATGACCACACAGAGAAGTGAACAAACTCATCGGTCCCCCCTGTGCTTGTTCACGAGGTGGTGGGGAGGCTTCTCTCTCCCAGTGTGAACCCCAGCTCTCTGCCTGGCTGGGTTACAGCACTACTATGGGGATTACTAGGAAAACCTTTCCAGCTAGGTGAAGTGACACTTGGCTATAATCCCAGCACTAGGGAGGCTGAAAGAGGAGTGCCTTGAGTTCAAGGCCAGCCTGGGCTACATAGTGACAACGTCTCAAAACACCAAAAGAACTAAAAAACTAAAAACAAAAAAATCAAAGGGAAGAGTTTCAATCTTTTCTTTCTTTCGTTTTTTAAAATTTTAAGTTTCTCAAGACAGGGTCTTGTTGTGTACCCAGGCTGCTCTTAAACTCACTGGAGTCCAAGTTGGCCTTGAAATCACAGATCTTTCTGCCTCAGCTTTCTGAGTGCGAGGATGAGAGGCATGCTCCATCACATCCGGCTCCAATCAGCCCTAACACCTGTAACTCTACTTCTCCAGCCACAGCACCTTGCTCTCACTGCTGAGTCCTGGCGTGAGCTGTCTCCCTTCTTCCTTGCCCTCGGAATCCAGGCCCTGGCCCTTAAGGGCCCTCGCTTCTCCACCTCTCGACACACCTGCCGTCCACACCAGCCCAGGAACCTCTCACATGCTTCTCACTCCCATCCCACCAGGGCCAGCACAGCGCAAGGCTGTGCACGTTCCCTGTGAGCAGCCACAAACATCCAGGTCTGCCATGTCCACCGCGGAGACAGGTGCCACACTGCACTATCTGTGCAGACCACACGACCTTGTGTGACAACCTGTGTAACAGGTGTGACTCTAACACATGCTGCAGGAGGGGCTGAAGGCTGGAGAAGACAGGTGACCATCCAGGTCACCCACCTGAAGGGCAGAGCTGGGACTCCGACCCAGCTGTCTGGCCCAAGCTGGCTCAGAACCACATCTGCCCACTCCTCCCCTCACCTGGGACAGCTTGGTCCTGGCTTCCTCATGAGCCGTCCTCCCTCAGAGCACTGGGGATTGAACCCAGAACCTTCACCTCCCAGCCCCTTTCATTTATTTTGAGACACGTCTTTCAGACTTGATAAGCTGCCCAGGCTGGGCTTTAACTAGTGACCTCTCCTGCCTCAGCCTCCCACAGTGCTTCAATTACATGTATAAGCCAACATGCTTGGCTCTGCTCTGCAATATGGCATCAGATGGACCTGAAAATAGCCCTTCCCGAAAAGTAACACCTGGGATAGGTCCCCACACAGTTACGGGCCAAGAGCAGGTCCCAAGTAGGTTCTTGCTCCATAATGACCACGGTTCCCAACCGGCCTGTGGCCCAGGGCCGCCCCTGAGTGACAGAGTCCTCGCACAGACCTGACACGGCTGGGGCCAGCTCTTTGGCACTGCAGCCTGGCAGGTTGACAATGGCCGAGGCGGCTTCGTACACCACCATCTCATGCTTGTTCCGCAGGCAGCTCTCGATGAAGTCGAACAGCGGGCTGTCTCGGCTGCAGGGGACAAGAGACTCGGGACAGCTCAGGGCGACGGGAGCTGAGGCAGGCTCCAGGCAGGCGGCAGGGTGCTCACCTGCCATCCTCCTCCTCCAGCTGCTTGCTGGCCACCCGGATCATCATGCAGTAGGCGAAGGGTGACTTCAGGCCGTGCCTGGTGAACTTGCTGATCATCTTGTTGACAGCCAGGCGGTCGTTCTTCCGCACATGGTACAGGAGCCCCAGCGCGTGGTACTAGAGGACAGCAGGAGACACTGGCAGCGGGGTCCTGGGCCAGTCACTGTATGTCTCTGGGCTGCAGACTTATTTTATTTTGGTTGTCTGAGACGGGAGTTTTCTTTGTGTAGCTCAGGCTTGCCTCAAACTTGAAGCACTACTCCTGTCTTAGGCTCACTAGTGCTATGATTACACATGTGCACCTCCACCGGCTTCCTCTTTTTGTGGTACTGAGCTGCACTCCCTTCTTAACTGTTTACTTTGAAAATGGGGTCTTGGTAAGTCTCCCAGGCTGGGCTGGAACTTTTGTTCCTCCTGCCCCAGCCTCCCACAGTGCTGGGATTACGGGTGTGTACCCCCACCCCGTCTCTGCAGCACCCCCACCCCGTCTCTGCCTGGGCATTTTCAGTGACATCTGCCCTCACACCTTACCTGGACCATGATGTTATCACTGGATGCTGCCTCCTGCGCCTCATTCACCCAACGCTTGACCATGTCAAAGCTGCACTTCAGCAGGTGCTGCAGGCACAGGGCAGGTGAGGGACTGCCAAGAAAGCCACCTGCTGCCCACACTAAAGGGGACCCTGGGCTCCTCCTAGATGGAGCCCACCAGCTCCCAGAATCCTGGCCCTAAAGACAAACTGAGCTCCCACCCCAGGGTCCCTAGCCAGAAGACCTTCACCAGATCCCAACTCAACAGTCTTTGACCCCATGGGTGGCTCAAGGCCATGCAGAGACCCCAGCGAGCAATCTAGGCTCTCTTCCCTGACGAGGTGGGCAGGACCCTCAGACTTGGGGTACAAAGCCACCCCACATGCCCCCTGGAAAGGGACTGATATTTTCTTTTGTATTTCTTCCATCCCACAGGACCTGGCCACAGCGACCCACCAGTGAAGACACCAGGGCGGAGCTGGAGACGCTGGGCACCTTGTCCACGATGGCCTGCTTCATGTAGCGCTCAATGGCTTGAAGCATGGTGCTCTGTGGGGATAGGAGCAAGGAGGTGGGAAACCTCAGGAGTGCAGCTATGGCCTATAGAGTACAGGGAGCAAGGCACTGACTGTTTTGGGGCGCTCTTGCACACTCCACCCAAGGAGCAGGAAGTGTTTGCAGGACATGGGAGGGCACAGACTCACGTCAGTGATCTGGCATAGAGCACGCACTGCTGGGCCCCGGTAGTTGTCCTCCTTCCCGGTCATATCTTTCGTCAGGCTGTAGGGACAGGGGACACTGCTGACATGGGAGGCACTGGGGCCAGCCCAGTCCTCTCTAGCTCCCTTGCCGCCACACCTGGCTGGGTTGCTATTCAAGTTTCCCAGCTCATGCTGGCCCTTTATCCCTACTACCCCATCAAAGGGCAGCTCGAGAACCTTCTATAGCTCAGAACAAATCCCATCGCTTTCCTGCTTTCACTAAGGCAATTCCGTGGTTTCTTGGGCACAAAATAGAAAAGCACCCGGACAAGATCCAGCAACCTGGCTGATCCCTTGTTATTTGGGACTCCGGAGGCCACAGCTATCTTGTTTGCTGCTGTAGTCCCAAAGCTCCCAGGGACTATACACTGCAGTGAGTACTTCCTAAATGAACCTACCAGGGAATGTGTGACTCCCTCCCTTACACACGCACCTATGGCAATAAAAAATGAGAACGGACCTCCAGCTTGAAAGGACAGGAATTATATACTAGGGACACCTGTTCCTGGAAACACTCAGCTGAACCAAAAAGCAGCACCTGGTCAGAAGACCTGTCCATATATGTCTTGCGCTCTCTACATCTATTTTTTTGTACTGTCCTGCAGCACTCACTAGTCTTTATGAAAGCTCCAGGCTGCTGCAATCCCAGCCTTTTGGGAGGCTGAGGCAGGCAGATCACTGTGAGTGGGATGCCAGCCTGAGCTACACAGTGAGTCCAAGGACAGCCTGAAACACAGGGTAAGACCGTCTCATACCGAACTTAATAAAACAAGAAGTTCCAGGGCGGCTCAGGTGACTGAGAATTACTGGAAGGAAAAATATGTGTTCAAGTCAAGGTCAGGAAAGTCGGAGGGAAACGACCCCTCTAGAAGTCAACACGGATGCTTTCAGTAACTGCAGAACGAGGGACAGTGGAGGAAAGAGAACCAGGTCATATGCCCATCAAAAGCCTCTTACATTAACTGAAAATGAATTACAGACCCAAATGTCAAACTTAAAATGATAAAATTTCTATATAAGCCTCTATCTGTACACATCACAAAAGGGGTCTGTAAACAGGCCTCCTGTGCCCCAAGAGTCACCTGCTGGTCACAATGATGACGTCCTCTGCGATGCAAGACATCTCCTTGATGGTCAAATAGCACATCCGCCGGAGGGTGGGCTGGGAAAAATGGCAAAAGCCCTATCAGCCTGCTCAGCATGGCACCAGAGCCCAGAGAAGAAACCACCCATGGACACTTACATCATTGGACTGAAAAAGCTTGGTCATAGCAAAGAAGGCCTCTGTTGCTTCGGTGGTCCCCAGGTGTTCCCCCTGTGGTGATTAAGAAACTCAACCAGGGACGCAGGGACCAGATGCCTCTCCCAGAGGGATCAGCTCTGGCCAGACCCTGAGAGCGTCAGAGCTCTATCCAAGGCAGAGAATCAGAGCAGGATGCTTGGGGGACCCAGACCTACAACCTCAGAGAGGCTAACAGCCCAGTGGTGCACTTTTCCCTGCTCCAAGCCTCACTCACTTACCTGATTTATGAGGTAAAGAATCTTGGTAAGGATGTGGGCACATTTCCGAGGATTGATGGGAGTTTCGTTAAAAACACGGGCCTAAGAAGAAGCAACTGAAGGTATTAGCTCTGAGCCCAGTTCAGTTCTCATCCACTGACTCCTCATAGATAATTCAAATTCCAAGAAGTCATACCTGCCTACACAAGATTACCTCACAAGCAAAAAGCCTGTCTTTCTTAACTAATGTACTAATAATTCTTAAAAATTTCCCCTGACTTTTAGGGATGTGCTGACCTATTGACTAACAAATGCTTGGCAAACGTTTTACAGTAGAAAGAGAAATGATGAAAAAGAACAAAAACTTAACAAACTCTCTGCTGGAACCAAGCTTTCCTTGTTTTTGTTTTTTGGGGTTTTTTTTGGCAAGGCTTTCTCCCCGGTGCTCTGGAAACCAGCACTGTGAAGGTGTCAGTATTATGACTGTACTGTTGGTGAACATTCTCCATGAGGACAGAGGTGCAAATGTCCCATACCTCCTGCAGCACTGCACTTTTCTCCAGGTGCTGAAATGGATTGGAGCCTCCTCCTGCAGTCAAGGAGAACAAAGGAGACCAATTTCAGGTGGTGACTCTGAGTTTCCAAACTCCCCGACCAGGAAAGGGAAAGCTCGCCCCCTTCTAAACCCAGGAAAGCCCAAATTCTGCCGGGATGGTACTCAAGGTTCTACAGTCTGACTACAGGTCTCATCACTCTTCCCAGGGACCGAGAGGTCTTCCCCAAACCATTCAAACGTCCCCAGATGCCCTGGCACAGCCCTCTATGCCTCTCAGATCCCATGTCCTGCAGTCCTTCACGCAACCTGTACTTAACTGAGTCCCTAGGTGCCAACCAACCATCTGTGACCAAAATTCCCTCACTGCTGACACCAGTTTGTAACTACCCGAGCTATTATCTAGTTGATGTCTGTCTCACGCACTACATGGCTATTCTAACACCGTGTCCTTCTTGATCCACTGCAGGATCAGGATGTCTACAGAGCCCGGCACTGAGCTCACTCTGTCTTCTAACCGAATGAATGAAGAGCCACCCTTGTCACCCACAAAACAGATTAACATCCCTGTATGGCCAGAACTTACGTTGGGTCGGCAGATAGCAAAAGGTAGGACGGAAAAAGCACAAAGAACATCCAGCCCAAGATCCCTCTGACAAACGGGAAACTGAGGCCCACAAAGGAGCGTGACCTGCACAAGGTCACGCTACAAATCTTGGTTGGAGCTCACGAGTGGGAGGCAGCGGGGCCCTCTGGGGCTCCCCGAGGCCTGCTAGGCTGGCTGTGAACTAAGCCTCCGGCCGTCGCCGAGCCTCGGAGTCCGCGTCGGGACAAAGGCCGCGAAGGACGGCTCACGGGGAGGGCTGGAGAACCTGAGACACCCGCCGGCCTCCCCCAGGCCTTCTAGATCCCTCACCCGACTCCTCGTCTTTCTTGTCGAATTTCTTCAACATCGTGATGCCGATGGGAGCTCAAGCAGCGGCGCGAGGACCTAGCGAGGCGACTAGCAGCAGTCCGCCAGCCCCGTCCCACCCGGGACACTTCCGGGCTCCGGCGGCCACGTCGCCCTGCGCTCTGCGCCTGCGCGTTCTGCGCCTGCGCACTCCCGCGCCCCCGAGCATGCGCACACCGGGCCGCCGCTAGCGCGTCTTGTTTAACCCGGTCGGTCCCGGGGCGGAGCCCGTTGGGGACCTGCGGCCCAGAGGGTGAAGGATTTAGACCCCACAGTGACTTGAAATCCATCTCCACTCCTCATGCATTCCTGATGTAAGGGCTCTCGGATGAGAGGGACACAGCGCCCTGACCCATGGTAGAGACCAAATTGTCACCTGTCATTACTGTCACTCACTTTCAGCCCCTTTCCTCGGCCTGATTTTCGTTCGCGCTTGGGTCACCATCGACACTGTGTTTTTGCTTTCTTGTTCCCGCTGTCTTTCGTCTCCGCCACGGGTAACGTTGGCGTGTAATGGTTGCTAAGGGAGTTCGTGAACCAGAGCAGGACACTGCTGTACTAATTCTTCCCGTCTAGGCGCCTTCCCACCTGCTCTTGGTGCACATGCTTCGAATTTATCAATGTCCAAGGAGCTTCCTGGAGGAGAGGATCAGCCCAGGGCCGGGGCGAGTGGCCGCCACGGACAATGAATTACACGTCGCCCCCAACTGTCCCACGCGGGGACCCACGCGGGGACCCACGCGGGACCGCGGATGCTGAGGTAAGTGCGGCGCAGGGCGACGGCCAGGCCGAATCGGGATGGCCAGGCGCTGCGCCCAGCGACATTACGTCGCCAGGCGAGGGGACAACCCGCAGTCCTGGCTGGTGAGCCGGGTGTGCGGAGACGGGGGTGGGCGGGGTTCTGACGGCTCAGCTGCGAGGAGAGTGATGGAGAAGCAGCAGTCTGTAGGGTCCTGCTTGGCAGACAAAGCCTAAGGCTAGGGACGAGGGCTTCACGCCCCAGCGGGAACCTGTCCAGGGCTGAAAATAACCAAATCTGATCACCCATAACTCCACTCTGAGGTAGAAGGAAATTACCCATCAGAAGAAAACAGAATTGCAGCTGCTTTGATTGGCAGCAAGATGATTGGAAAAATCATAAATATCTGTCAAAAGGCTATAATTAAGAAAATGATGGTATAGACATTGAACAAAATATTTTGAATCCTTTAAAGGGGATGTTAGGCAGGATGTGGTGGTGCGTGCTTGTAATCCCAGCAATCAAGAGGCTGAGTCAGGAGGATTGCCCTGAATTCCAAGCCAGCTTGGGCTACATAGGGAGCTCAAGGCCAGACTTGACAACCTAGGAGGACACTGTCTCAAAAAAGAAGCAAAAAAGGATGTTTCTGGGGCCGGGGAGTTAGCTCAGTGGTTCCGGCGCCTGTCTTGCAAGCTCAAGGGCCCGGGTTCGATTCCCCGGTAACCACATAACAATACTGGGTGTGGAGCAACCAGTACCACATACCACAGTGCCGGGCGTGGTGGCTCACGCCTGTAATCCCAGCACTCGGGAGGCAGAGGCAGGAGGATTGTGATGTGAGTTTGAGGCTGAGCTCAGGGCCAGCCTAAACCACAAAAGCGAGACCCTGTCTCAAAAAACCTAACAACAACAAAAAAAGGATGTTTCTAATGACTTGGAACAACATACACAAGCTTCTTACAATAAATAGAATATTAAAGAGAAAAGTAGAGTCTAAATGAGTTCATAATTAAGGTAGAATAAAAGACTTCATAGAAGCTTGGCGTATAGTTCAGTGGTCTGGGCATTGCCTAGCATGTTGCAGATCCTGGGCTCCATCTCCACAAAACACTTCATGGTTGGACCAAGAATGTGGCTCAGTGGCACTGCACCTGCCTGGCAAGCAGACGATCCTGACATTGATCCCTAGTACCACAAAACAACAACAACAAAAAATACTTTGTAGTTAAGAGCCAGAAAAGGGTGAGGCATGGTGGCACTCCTGTAATCCCAGAGCTTCGGAGGCAGAGGCAGGGGGATCACTGTAAGTTCAAGGCCAGTTTAGGAGACATCGTGATTTCTAGGCCAGCCTGACCGACATAGTGAAATCCTGTCTCAAAAGAGAAAAAGAATGAACACAATTTTTTTTTTTTTGAGACAGGATCTCGCTTTGTAGTTCAGGCTGGCCCTGAGCTCATCCTCCAACTCACATCACAGCAATCCTCCTGCCTCTGCCTCCCGAGTGCTGGGATTACAGGTGTGAGCCACCATGCCCGGCTCTGTGGTGTGTGGTACTGATTGCTGGTGGACATGAGTCACCACACCTGGCATTGTTGTATATGATAACCAGGATCAAACCCAGGCCTTTGTGCTTGCAAGGCAGGTGCCAGAACCACTGAACTAAATCCCGGGCCCAATATATTTCATTTTTATGACTGAATAATGTTTCATTTTATAGATTTATCTTTTCCATCATTTTTTAATCTTTTGATAGACATTGGCTGTTTCCTTTTGGGGACTTTTGTGAATAATGCTTTTGACAATGTTCACAAGCTTTTTTGTATGGTTTGCGTTTGGGTTTTTTGAGATAGTGTCTCATTATGTAGTCTAGCTGGGTTTTTAACTTGCTAAGGAGTCAGGTGGCTTGGAATTGTGATTCTCCTGTCTCAGCCTCCTGAGTAGCTGCGCTGACTAGCGTGTAAGGGTGTGTGTGTGTGTATGTTTGGGAATATGCATCACTTTCTGGATAGTTTCCTCAAGAGTACAGACACTTAATTTTTATGAAATTCCATTTATCTGTTTTGTCTTTTGTTGCTTGGACTTTTGATGTCATATCTAACTGCTTTAGCCAAGGTAATTTTTGCCTTTTGTTTTCTTCTGAGAGAGTTATGCTTTTATCTCTTATTTTGCTTTGGGATTTGTACATGGTGTGAGGTAGCAGTCCAACTTCAGCATCCCTGGCTCCATTGGTTGAAAAGATAGTTCCCTTATACATTGAATTGTGTGTCATCTTTGTTGTAATCAATGTCCATCGGTGTCTAGATTATTCTTGGGTTATTCATTCTACTTATGTGACCTACATACTGTAGTTTTAAAAGACATTACCATCAGAAGAAACTGGGTAAGGGGTTCCAAGATCTCTCTACATTATTTCTTATAACTGCATATAGATCTGAGTATGTATATAAAAATGTAATTTTAGCCGGGTGTGGTGGCTCACACCTGTAATCCCAGCACTGGGGAGGCAGAGGCAGGAGGATTGCTGTGGGTTCGAGGCTTTCTTGGGCTACACAGTGAGGTCAGAGCCAGCCTGAACTACAAAGCAAGACCCTGTCTCAAAAAAAAAAAAAAAAAAAGTAATTTTAAAAAGTAGTATACAGCCAGACATGGTGGCACATGCCTGTAATTCTAGCACTTGGGAAGCTGAGGCAGGAGGATTACCATGAGTTTGAGGCCAGCCTGAACTACAAAATAAAAACCCTGTCTCAAAAAGAAAGAAAGAAAATGTAATTTTTTTTTAGGTTTTTTGAGACAGGGTCTCGCTTTGTAATTCAGGCTGGCCCTGAGCTCAGCCTCAAATTCACACCACAATCCTCCTGCCTCTGCCTCCCAAGCGCTGGGACTACAGGCGTGAGCCACCACACCCGGCACTGTGGTATGGGGTACTGGTTGCGGGCCTCCACACCCAGTATTGTTATGTGATTACCGGGGAATCAAACCAGGGTCCTTGCGCTTGCAAGACAGGCGCCGGAACCACTGAGCTAACTCCCCTGCCCTGTAATTTTTTTTTTTTTTTAAACGTAGGTATAACCTGAGAATTTCCCCTTCCTGCGCTATGATTCCCTCTTTCCCGCTAGGGGGCACCAACTCTCTCATTTAATTTATAGGTTTGCATCCACCAGAGCTTCAGGAGGCTGGAAAGCCGGCTTGTCAGGCTCCCCATATATGGCTCAAGTCCTAAAGGAGGTCCTTGCACGTGACAGGGAGACTCAGGGCTACCCTTGCTTTCCAGACTCATATGCACTTTAGAAGCCCCTCAATTTATTGAGCTCTCACTGTCGTGTAATACTTGGAAAATAACATGAAAAACACAGCTCACACTGAGAAAGCTCTGATGAATTAAAATTAGGACTGGGAGTGGCTCAGTGGCTGACTACTTGCCTAGGATGTGAAAAGTCCTGGGTTCCACTCCTAGAAATAAATAAGTCAGACTTTTTTAGAATACAATAATGAATATAGCCTGGCGTGATGGCTCACGCCTGTAATCCCAGCACTGGGAGAGGCAGAAGCAGGAGGATGGCCTTGAGTTTGAGGCCAACCTGGGCTACATAGTGAGTTCAGGGGCAGCCTGAACTGCAAAGCAGGACTCTGTCTCAAAAAAAAGCCCAAGAAAAATAAAAAGAATATAGGCTGGGAAGAGTGGCACAGGCCTGTAGTCCCCGTACTCTGGGTTGTTTGTTTGTTTGTTTGTTTGATTGAGACAGGGTCTTTCTTTGTAGATCAGGCAGACCCTGAGCTCAGCCTCAACCTCAACAGCAATCCTCCTGCCTGTCTCCCAAGTGCCGGAATTACAGGCATGAGCCACCACACCTGGCACTGTGGTATGTGGTACTGATTGCTGATGGGCATGAGTCTCCATGCTCAGCATTGTTGTATGTGATTACTAGGATCAAACTCCAGACCTTGTTCTGCAAGGCAGATGCCAAAACTACTGAGCTAAAGCCCCGGCCTGTTTTGTTTTGTGGTACTAGGGATCAAATCCAGGCCCTTGTGCTTTCTTTCTTGCTTGCTTTTTTTTTTTTTTTTTTTTGAGACAGGGTCTTGCTTTGTAGTTCAGGCTGGCCCTCAGCTCAGCCTCAAACTCACATCATAGCAATCCTCCTGCCTCTGCCTCCCGAGTGCTGGGATTACAGGCCTGAGCCACCAGGCCTGACACTGTGGTGTGTGGTACTGATTGCTGCTGGGCGTGAGTCTCCACACCCAGTATGGTATGTGGTTACTGGGGATGGAACCTGGGCCCTTGCGCTTGCAAGACAGGTGCAAGCGCCAGAACCACTGAGCTATATTCCCGGGCCCAGGCCCTTGTGCTTTCAAGGTAGGTGCAGTACCACTTGAACTAAATCTCCTGACACATCTCCATATAGTTTATTCCTACCCCACTGAGAGAAAACACCAGGGAAACTATCTGTGCTATTTAACTGACAAAAACTCTCCCTTTGGAAGGCTGTGTCCCCTGCTAAAGGACAGACAGCTGTGGAGGGACAGACTTTCTCCACACCTAGCTTGCTTTCTGGGCTTTAAAATGTTTATTTATTTATTTATTTCAGTTTTTTAAGAGAAGGTCTTGCTTTGTAGTTCAGGCTGTTCCTGAACTCAGCCTCAGACTCAGCAATCCTCTTGCTTCTGCCTTCCCAGTGCTGGTATTACAGGTATGAGCCACCATGCCTGGCCCTGTGGGATTGTAGTACTGATTGCTGGTGGGCGTGAGTCGCCACACCTGGCTTTGTTGTATGTGGTTACCAAGGATCAACCTTGGGACCTTGAGCTTGCAGGGCAGGAACCACTGAGCTAAATCTCTGACCCTGGGCTTTAATTTTATTTTCTTTGCCAGCCATAGTGGAGCACTCCTGTAATCCCAGCACTTAGGAGACTGAGGTAGGAGGATTGTGGAGAGAGTTCAAGGTCACTCTGAGCTACATAGTGAGTTCAGGACCAGCCTGGACTACATAGTAAGACCCCATCTCAAAGAAAAAACATTAGTTTAAACATTAGGTCTTTTTTTTTTTTTTTAGGTTTTTTGAGACAGGGTCTTGTGGTTCAGGCTGGCTCTGAGCTCAGCCTCAAACTCACATCACAGCAATCCTCCTGCCTCTGCCTCACGAGTGCTGGCATTACAGGCGTGAGCCATCACGACCGGCACTGTGTTATGTGGTACTGGTTGCTGCTGGGTGTGAGTCTCCACATCCAGTATAGTATGTGGTTACCGGGGATCGAACCCGGGTCCTTGCGCTTGCAAGACAGGCGCCGGAACCACTAAGCTAACTCCCCGGCCCAAAACATTAGGTTTTTTGAGACAAGGTCTCACTATGCATTTCAGACTGGCCTAGAACTCACTCTAGTCGAAGCTGGCCTCAGACTCCTGGTGGTCCTCCTGCCTCAGCATTCTGAGTGCTGGGATTACAGATTTGCATCACCATGCCTGGCATTTGGAGTAACTTTGATTTTTTTGTCACTGTTGTTCAGAAGCATCATTAGTGGGCTCTGAGGTACATAGCTCAAAGGTGCAGCACTTGCCTTGGACACAGAACTGCATCAGCCCCTAGCTTTGCAAACAAAACACAAATGAGCATTAGGCACCTACAACATGTGCTGCTTGGTTTGGAAGAGACCTAAACCAGAGATACTGGTGGCTTGGTGTGGTAACACCATACCTATGGTTCCAGTGACCTAGAAGGCTGAGGCAGGAGAAACGCTTGAGTTTGGGAGCTTGAGGTCAGCGTGGACAACACAGTAAGACCACATCACTCTGTTTTTTGGGTTTCAATTTGGTTTAGTTTTTTTGAGACAAGGTCTCACTTGTAGTTCAGGCTGGCTTTGAACTCACTTTATAGCCCAGGCTGGCCTGAGACTGGCAGGAATCCTCCTGTTTCAGCCTCCTGAACTCTAGGATTACAGTCATGTGCCACCACAACCTACATTCGTTTTGTCTTTTTGAGATAGGTCTGATTGTGTAGCCTAGCCTGAACTATGTACAAAGTTGAACCTCGGAGCCCAAACTGGCCTGGAATTCATGGTGACCCTCTTGGCTCAGCCTCCTGAGTGCTGGTATTAGACTTGTTCCACTATGCCTGGCCTGTTTAAGACAGTCTTGCTCTGGTACAGACTGGTCTTGAACTTGCTGTGTAGCCCAAGTTGGGCTGGACTTTACCATCTTCCTGCCTCAGCCTCCCCAAGGCTGGGATTATAGGCATGTACTCATCCCTGACAGTGGTACCATCTTTTTTTCCTTTATCGTTCTTGTGAGAGGATCTCACTATATATCTAGGCTGGCCTTGAACTCACTATGTGGCTCAGGCTGGCCACTAATTTAACATGATCTTCCTATCTCAGCTTCCTGAATGCTGAGATAGCAGACTGTGCCACCTCCCCTACTGTGAGATCCCATCTTTCTTCTTTGTCGTTTGTTTTTTGAGACAGTCTTGCTATGTAATTCATGCTGACCTTGTACTCCCATTTAGCCCAAACTGGCCTTGAACTGAAGAAGATAATCCTGCCGCAGCTTCCTGCGTACTGAGATTACAGGCATGTACCACCACATCTGGTTTTTGTTCATTTGTTTGTTTTTTCAAGCAAGGTCCCTCTGTATACCAGGATGGCCTTAAATTCATTACTAGGTAGCCCACCTGGGCTCTAGCTGAAAGAGATCCTCCTGCCTCAAGCTCCTGAGTGCTGTGATTATGGGTGTGATGGCTCAGACTCTGTCTTTTTAAAAAACAAAATTTACCTATCACAGGATATCCCTGACATCCCTGTACCATATTCTGTTGAGTAGGACAAAGATCCCCAAGTCAAGTGTATAGTTATAGTTTCAAAGGGAGGGGAAAACCCAAGGGCACAAGCCGATGCCAGGAGGTGGAAGGCCCCCATCTGTGAAACAGGAAATGGACCCCTGCATCTCTCTGACTTCTAGCCTCTAGGGCCATGAGAAATACATTGTGGCTGTTTATATGCTTTAAAAAAGAGAGAGATAATCCTCAGCCAGGTGTACTAGTGCACACCTGGAATCCCAACACTCCGGAGGCTGAGGCAGGAGGGTTACCATGAGTTGGAGACCTTCCTGGGCTACACAGTGAGAGCTTGTGTTAAAAAGAAGGAAAAGCAGGAGAAAGAATGAGGAGGAGGCAGGGAGGCAGCTTGTTGCAGCCCAAGGCGCCTTCAGACTGCACACCACACTCCTGGTCCCTATCCCTACTGCTCCCAGGAGTCCCCTGCCCTAAATCCCCTCGGAGCTGCTGCTGCATGCTATTTCTCTGGCTTCAGTCTCTAGTCCTCATCTAATTAATGGCTGCTGTGGCTTTGCCTCAGGCCTCCTCCCTCAGCAAACCTGCTGGGCCATCAGTGATTCCGACTGGCTCCTGGCTCAGGTGTTGACGCCACCCCCAGCCAGACCTGCCCTGAAAACCTGTGTTGCAGACCTGTGTGACCGAGTTAGGGACTGACTGGCACCAGCCCTCAAACCAGCTTCCCTCCTTTCACGGCACCAGCCCGCTGTGTCAGGCATCCAGAGACACTGCTGACTTCTTCTCCCTCAACCTCCACCTCTGGTCTGTCTGATTTGTCTCCTCAATAAACAGATGTAGTCAGGCAGGGTCGCACACATCTGTGATTCTGGCACTTGGGAGACTGAGGCAGAAGAATCTCTTCCATGTTGGAGGCCAGTGTGGGCTACATGGTGAATTCAAAACAATTAAAAAAATAAAATAAAATAGAAGACTGAAACAGGGCTGGAGATGTAGCTTAGTGAAGCCACGCCCACCTGGCAAGTGCAACGTCCTTAGTTCAACCCCAGTACCCAGGAGGTTTAAAAAAAAGCAAATGTTAGTTTAAAGAGCTTAATTAAGGGCCCAGGATTTAGCGCAGTGGTTCTGGCACCTGCCTTGCAAGCACAAGGTTCCGGGTTCAGTCCTCCTTAACCACACACCACAGTGCCGGACGTGGTGACTCATGTCTGTAATCTCAGCACTCGGGAGACAGAGGCAGGAGGATTCCCATGAGTTTGAGGCTCACCTGAGCTACACAGTGAGTTCAGAGCCAGAACTATAAAGTGAGACCCTGTCTCAAAGTAAAAGCTTAATTAAAATGGCGGGGAGGAAAGAAAGAACCACACTGCAATTCCAGGATACAGTAGAAGCTCCCCAAGTTTATCGTTCCCTAGGTCTGTTTTCACTTCTTCCCTTCTAGACCCTTGACCTCTAAAATTCTTTAGAGGGTACTTTAGATCCACAAACCAGATAAGATGATAAAGAGCCAAAAGCTGATTTTAAGATAAAGAAAGGGATCAGCAAAGTTCAAAGAATGCTTTTTTGTGACAAAAGGTACTGAAGAGGCCACTGGGGCCTAACTCTTTGTAGGCAAAATGGCTGATTTTATCCCACCCCAGCTCAGCTGGGCTGAGGTAGAGAAAGATGTCAGCAACTGGCTGGAGAAGCAAAGCTTTATGGTTTTTTTTTTTTTGGGGGGGTGCCATTTTAAGGAATCTGGGATAGAATATGCAAATAACATCCAGCTTTTCAACGTGGGGAAACTGCATGTGCTGTCCTAAATTCTCGTTATGGTTGCCTATTGTGTTTACTGAGAGCAGCATGGTCTTTAGTGGTTTCTTGTTCTTTGCTGAAGAGGGGATGTTTCCAGAGAGGCTCTCTCTCAACCTGGTTAGGCATGACAGCTTGGTGTGGTAGTGTACTCAGGAGGCTGAGACAGGAGGATCACCTTGAGTTGGAGGCCAGCCTGGGCTACATAGTGAGTTCAAGACCAGCCTGGACTATACAGGGAGATTATCTCAAGAAACACTCTGGCCATGGTGGCACTGGCCTGGAACCCCAGCACTTGGGGGGCTGAGGCAGGAGAATAAGGTCAAGTCCCACCTGTGAAATTTAGCAACGCTTATAAAATGGATGGGGACATACCTCAGTATGAGGGCCCCAGGTTCAGTCCTTAGTACTATAAAATAAATTTTAAAAAATTTAAAGACACTGTATATATGAATGAGATGCATGAGGCTGCTGTGTCATGATGTGGCATACTGTTTTGCTTTTGTTTTTCGAGACAAGGTCTTACTACATAGCTTGAGCTGGCCTCAAACTCTCATCTTCCTGCCTCAGCCTCCCAAGGGGTAGGATTACAGGTGTCTACCACCAGGCCTTTCTCATACTATTTTACAGTTAGTTGTTTTTCCTTCTAGTACTAGAGGTTGAGCTCAAATCCTTTGCATTAAGCCATATCCCCATTCACTCATTCATTTTGTCTTTTCTTTTTTTTGAGACATGGTTTTGCTTTGTAGTTCAGGCTGGCCCTGAGCTCATTATGTAGCACAGGCAAGCCTCAAACTCGCAGCAATACTCCTGCCTCTGCCTCCAGAGGGCTGGCATTACAGGCTCGAGCCACCACACCCAGCTCTGTTGTATGTGGTTACCAGGGATTGAACTAGGGAACTTGCACTTACAAGGCAGGCGCTAGAAGCACTGAGCAAATCCCCAGCCCGTTTTCTTTTTTAATTTTTAAAATTTATTTATTTAATATTTTGGTGTTTTTGAGACACTGTGTAGTGCAGGCTACCCTGAAACTCACTATGTAGCTCAGGCTTGTCTCAAACTCTCTGAGCTCCTCCTGCCTCAGCCTTCTGACTATTTAGATTACAGGTATAGCCATACCACCACACCTGGCTTTTGTTTTGTTTTGTTTTTTTTAAGGTTTTTTGAGACAGGGTCTTGCTTGTGGTTCAGGCTGGCCCTGAACTCAGCCTCCAACTCACATCACAGCAATCCTCCTGCCTCTGCCTCACGAGTGCTGGGATTACAGGCCTGAGCCACCACGCCTGGCACTGTGGTATGTGGTACTGATTGCTGCTGGGCATGAGCCTCCACACCCAGTATTGTTATGTGGTTACCGAGGTTCGAACCCGGGTCCTTGCGCTTGCAAGACAGGCTCCGGAACCACTGAGCTATATCCCCGGCCTCCTTGGTTTGGTTTTTGACACTGTCACAGGTTATGAAATTGTAAAATCCTCAAAGGAAGGATCGCCTTACTAAGATTGGTAGCCTCTCCTTGTACCTTTTATTCTGTAAAACTGTCTGTTTTATTGTGCGAAGCTTTGTCTCCCTGGCTGCTTTACTTTGCTAATACTGTGAAGTCCACTTTCCTTTGTGGTCTGCTTCCTGCCCAACTCCCACATGTGACACCTGCCAGTGGTGACCTTCCCGCTCCCTCCTCTCCTCCATAAATCTTCCCCCCAGAATGATCACTTTCCCCAACTTCAAAAAGAACCTACTTGTAACCATGGTAACCAACTAAGCCCTGATAAAGTCTGGCTAGCCTACTTGCAGATGTGCAAGTGAAATGTGTGGTCTCCACACACCTCCCTGTTATCTATAAAACTGGCTGGAAAATCGAGATGTTTCATCAGTAAATCTAGGAGGGACTCCTTTCCTTTGTGGCTGATCTTTGTTAGCAAATAAAAGTTCTTGTTTACCCCAAATTCCAACTCTCTCAAGTACTTTGAAGTTCCCTTTACCACTGAAACACAAGTTCTTACTACTTAGACCAAGCTGGCCATTAATTCTCACTCTCCTTGCTTCAGCCTCCGAAGGCTGGGATTGCAGGCGTGCACCTTATACCTGGCTTACACTGATTTACGGTCTATTTTTCCCAGTACTGGACATTGAACCCTTTTTATTTGATCTTGTGCTGAGTTAAATTCCCATCCCTTTTTATCTTGAGATACAGTCTCACTGAGTCACTAAGTTGCTCGGGCTGGCCTAGGACTCCTGGGCTTGAGTGACCCTCCTACCTCAGCTTCCACAGTAATGGGTCCATAGGTATGCATCCTCTGCTGCATAGAGTTTAAAACCAGTTTCACCTGATAGCGAGACCCTGCACTACCAAAAAACCAACAGCCTTAAGAAAGTTCCCTCTTGGGCCACAGATTTAGCTCAGTGGTTCTGGCACCTGCCTGGCAAGTGCAAGGTCCTGAGTTCCATCCCCAGTAACCACACACCACAGTGCCAGGCATGGTAACTCATGTCTGTAATCCCAGCACTCTGGAGGCAGAGGCAGGAGGACTGCTGTGAGTTTGAGGCTGAGCTCAGGACCAACCTAAACTACAAAGCAAGACGCTGTCTAAGAAAGAAAAAAAAATTCCCTCTTGCCTGGTGCAGTGGCTCATGCCTGTAATCACAGCACTCAGGAGGCTGAGGCAGGAGGATTGCTGTGAGTTCCAGGCTCGCCTGAGCTACCTAGTGAGCTCAGGGCCAGCCTGAACTACAGAGACCTTGTCTAAAAAAAAAAAAAAAAAATAGCTTCCTCTTCACTGACATGTTGTGACTCTCAAACCTACTCATGAGATCAGGGGGTCAAATAAAAATATTCTAGACAGCTGAGTTAGGTGGAAGTATTGTAGCTGGTCAGACAGGGCTGGGACCTGGAGGGACTCAGTGCGGAGGAGGAAGGCCAAGGACACAGTGGCCAGGTCAGGTTTACACATTTCCCTAAGGGATAAAGGGAAGTTTGAGGTTATCGGTTCCACCCTTTTGAGGTTTCATATAAAAATGAGCCATTGTCTCCTTAGGGGCGGGTCACCCTCTTCCACTGCTAAAACCAGACTAGGCCTGGAGACTAGATTATTGGCCAGGATTAATGATGTCATCCACACACCCTTGCTACTATTGGCTCAATAGTAGCCAAGCAGGCAGACTTATAATCTTATTGGTTGATTATAGTTTGACCCACGTTGTAGTCTCCTCCTGGGTTTATTGGAAACCCCTTGGGGATCCTTACTGTCTCTCAGGAGCTACTCCTGTTCCCCAAGAAATTGTCCTACTCTTAACCGCTGTTCCTTAGAATTTGTTCTTTGGCTTTGGGGAATTTGAATGCAGCCTCTCTGATATCTGGCAGGTTGGGAGTTACATTTTCTCTCGTATCAGTAGGACTTGCAGATCCAGAGAGGCTATTAAATGGGGAGCTCGTTTATAACAGCAAAAGGACTTGGAGAAAGGGATGCATATCTGGGTCCTTCAGGACCAGCCCTCTGGCAGCTATCCAGGGCAGGCCGCACGACGTGGCCCAGGGGCACTCTCACCCCAGCCACTGTGACTAGGATTTTTTGTTTTGTTTTGCTTTTAGGTACTGCGGATAGTTCAGGTGCATGAGTGCTACCCAGACCCTTTAAAAAAATTTTGTTTTTATTAGTATATTTTGCAGTACATAATGATTACATTCATCATTGGGAATTGGTACACGTATACGACACATCTTAAAAACACCTCTTTTTGTTTATTTGGGTTTTGGAGACAGGTTCACACTATATACCTCAGGCTGGCCTCCATCTAGCAATGATCCTCCTGTCTCAGCCTCCTGAGCACTAGGATTACAGGTGTAAACCACCATGCCCATTAAAAACAAACAAGGGCCAGGGATATAGCTCAGTGGTTCTAGCGCCTGTCTTGCAAGCTCAAGGGCCCGGGTTCGATACCCGGTAACCACATAACAATACTGGGTGTGGAGATTCACCCCAGCAGCAACTAGTACCACATACCACGGTGCCAGGCGTGGTGGCTCACGCCTATAATCCCAGCACTCAGGAGTCAGAGGCAGGAGGATTGCTGTGATGTGAGTTGGAGGCTGAGTTCAGGGCCAGCCTGAACTACAAAGCAAGACCCTGCCTCTCTGCTTTCCCAAAGCAGCGCCTGCCAAGGGCAGGTGTTCAGGCCGCGCATTCTGCAAGAGCGAGCGCTCAGTTCCAGGGAGCACGGGAATCAGAGATGTCCTGAGGGGTTGAAAGAGGGTGCTTATCCCATTACCTTGCATCTGTCTTCCCTTGGAAAGCCTGACTCTGGAGGACACCTTGCTCATAGACAGTATAAACAAATGCCCCTGTGTTCCACTACCGCTTTTCACTTTCTGAGACAGGGTCTTGGTGTATAGTCCAGGCTGGATTTGAACTCACAGCGATTCTCCTCCCTTATGACCGTAGCTTTTCAATTGAACCATTAGCTCTCCTGCTTTAGATTTAGAGGGGCTCTAAGTAAAACGGTGGAATAGAGCTTACAAACATTAGGGTCGGGGTGGAGCTCCACGTACAGCTAATGCTCAGCGTGCAAGAGGCCTTAAGTTTAGATAAAAACCTGTCAGGCCTGGTGGCACACTTGTGATCCTAGCACTTGGCAGGCTGAGGCGGGAGGATTGCTGCAACCTCATTGCCAGCCTAGGCTATCTAGAAAGTTCAAAGCTAGCCTTGACTACATAGGGAGACCCTGTCTAAAAAAAAAAAAATTGAACATATGATTTAAAATGTAAATTATTATACTAATTAATAGCCATGAGTTTGAGGCCGCCATGAGCTGCACAGTGAGTTCAGAGAGAGCCTGAACGGCACATGGAAACCCTATCTCAAAAGCAAAACAAAAAAACCCCAAATAAAACAGAAGTAAAGAAAACAATTCTAACCATGCAGTGCCACTGAGCGGCCCGGCCCCCACTGCTCTGAACCGTAGAAAGGATAGGCTCGGTTATGCTGTTTAGCACCATGGGGAGAGACCTCATGGGGCCATGTTTGGTTGCAGTCCAGATGTGGCTGGGGCAAAGTTGGCCCAGTGCAGTTGGCGTGTGGCTGGCCTGCCACCACCTGCCAGAAAGTCCTGTGGCTTCCGCCTGTGTCCAGAACACATGGGAAGAGCATGGCCCAGTGACCCGCTGGTGGTAACTGAGAAAAAGGTCCAGCCTTAAATAGCTCTCACAGCGGCTGAGCCCAGTTACAGTTCTTTCTCAATATAGTCTATGATCTACTCAGCGAAGTTCGGGGCAGCTTGTATTAATTTGTGTCAGGGACAATGTGATCATTGTCCTTTAAAGAGGAAAGCTTGCTGGGTGTGGAGGCTCAGCCTGTAATCCCAGCACTTGGGAGGCAGAGGCAGGAGGATTGCCACAAGTTCCAGGCTAGCCTGGGCTACATAGTGAGTTCAGAGGGCCAGGCTGAACTTCAAAGTGAGACCCTGTCTCAAAAAATTAAAAAACTAAAATAAAAGAGGAAAGCTAGGAACCATGATACACATCTGTGATCGAGCAACTCAGGAGGCTGAGATAGAAGAATTGCCAGGTGTTTGAGGCTAGCCTGGACTACATAGTGAGTTCAAGACCAGCCTAAAGTACATAGCAAGTCTCTGACAGACTCAAGATCTAACTCAATGGCAGAGCACTTCCCTAGCATGTGCTAATTAAAGATCTGGGTTCTATCCTCAGCCCTATCAAAATAAAATAAAAATAAGTTGCATTTAAAAGAGATTTTTGTAATCTGCAAAAGAATATAGATTCCAGAAGTTGAAAAAAAATTTTTCCTCCCCATTCTTTTTCTCCAAGAACTTACCCATTTTAATGAGCAGATGAAAACACTAAGTGTCTCATGATTCATGAGCTCAGTCAGAAGGCCTAAGTGTGCACAGGTGGCTGGCCTTCATCCCCCAAAACCCGAAGGAAGGGGCTGGGGATTTAGCTCAGTGTTTCAGTGTCTGCCCAGCAAGCACTAGGTCCTGAGTTCAATCACTGGTTCCACATCATCACAGTGCCAGGTGTAGTGGCTCACACCTGTAATCCCAGCACTCAGGAGGCAGAGGCAGGAGGATTGCCGTGAGTTCAAGGCTAGCCTGGGCTAGATAGTGAGCTCTGGGCCAGTCTCAACTACACAGTGAGAACCGGTCTCAAAACAAATGAAAAGAGAACCGGTCTCAAAACAAAGGAGCAAAGATAAAACCGGGAGGCAGACTGGAGGCAGGGATCCCGAGAGACTTTGTTCCCTGCGCTCCGCCCACTGCGGGACAAACTGATCAACTCTGCAGTTGAAGCTGATTCTGGTTTAAAGCTAGACATAAAGAGCAGTGTGGGGCGCGGTACTGCGCCCTCCTCAGTGTGTCTGGGAACTAACTGGCCGTCATTCTGTTTCACAAAATCAGTGTCATTAGCTGGGCACAGAGGTGCAGGCCTCAGATCCCAGCGTTCTGGGAGGCTGATGCAAGAGGATCGCAAGTTAGAGGCCAGCCCAAGCAACTTAAGTGACTTAGCAGTGCCCCAAAACAGAGAAACAGCAGAGGGAGGTTTTCAGGGCCGCACGTGCTTTTGCCCTTTAGTACTTCTAGCTTATCTACCCCAGCGGCCGGAGGGCTTTTGCCCTATTTCTGACTCTGCTGAGTTAGTTGCCTTCCAGGGCCTGCAAAGGGGGACTGTAATCCGCTCTTCCCACTGGGTCTTTTCCTCCAAGGGCGGTCCCCTTGCACTGTCCTCTATGTGGATTCCTTCACTTCCTAACAGGAATCCCAACCTTCCAATTCCCAAAAGTAAGCCCTGGTGTAAGGCAATACTCTAATGTGTGTCCAGAAATAGAAGTCCCAGGTCACACGGATCGCCTTTCAGAGACGCCCATAGCCACTGCCTTAGTCTAGCCCGTAGAGACTAATTCCATAGCAAAAGGAAACACCACAACATTGTGTAAAATCCTAAACGCATTTAAAAAATAAATAAAGCCAGGCATTCCTGTGTCACACACTTGTAACCCCCAGCTCTCTGGGAGGCTGAGGCAGGAGGTTTACAATTCTGAGCCTAACCTGGGCAATTTAGCAAAGTAGGGGAAACTTGTCTCAAAAAAATAAATAAAAAAGGACTGAAATGTAGCCTAATGTGAAGGCACTGGCTTCCAGCCCCAGTAAATTCTGCAGCCTGGAAGTCAGGGATGGGACGTCGGCATGGTGGGGGTCCTGTGAGGACACTTTCAGAACTGCTGGAGCCAGCTTTCTTTCTGTAGTCTCCCAAGGCGAGCAAAGAGTCCTCCCTGTTCCTGGCTTGTACTTTTTGCAATACATCGGTATGGAAAACCCTCAGCAATCTCAGCACAACCCACCCTCTGCAGCCCTTATCCACACAGAGGTGCACTCTGACAAAATTATTCATTGTAGCAGGGCACAAGGTTGGCTTTTCTTCTAACACCATAAATTCCCAAAGGGCTGGCTGGGGTGGCTCTTATTTACTTACTTCCTTATTTTTTGCTTTTTTGAGACAGACGATATGTAGTTCAGGCTGCCCTAGGGCCCACTAGATAGCCCAGGCTGACTTTGAACTTGTAACCATCCTCCTGCCTCAGCTGTCCAGGTGCTGGGATCATAGGCATGTGCTACCACATCTGGCTAAATACAGCTTTAAATTTAAGTTTAGCTTTTTAAGAGGAAGCACCTTTCATTCTCAAGATAGAATTGATATTGATATTACAGAGTGATATTACAGAGCTTGAGAAAGAATTTTAAAACTCATACGAATGTCATTCTTACTAAACAACTTCCTGTCCCCGCCCCCATCTTCTGCAGTTGTAGGAAGCAAACCTCAGGCCTCACACAGGCCAGGAAAGTGCTTTACCTTGGAGATGTGTCCTGAGTCCAGGAAACAACTTCTAGTCTTTACCTTTTCTATCTATACTTTGTCTACTCCAGCCACTCTGTCATGCAATATAACAGTTATAATTATTACCCACAGGCATTTACCAGTATACAAGCATATTTTACTTATTTTTTATTTTTCAGGGTGCTGGGTATGAATACGAGGCACTGGACATGCTAACCAAGTGCTCTGTCACTGAGCGGCATCCTCAGTCCTTTTTACTTTATTTCAAAACAGATTCAGTTACTCAAACTGGCCTGAACTCACAAGCCTCCTGCCCTGCCTGCAGAGTAGCTGGGATTTTAGGTGTGATGATACCTAGTTTGTGCAGAACCTATCCTGTGCTTTTATTCTGTAAGCTGAATTCTCCAAGATAGAGTTTATTATATATCAATAAACATCAAATTTTAGGGGATGAGGGATTTGGGGGGCAGTAGAGTGGGAAAAAATGGGAATTAAGTCATGCCATATACCGGTACAAGTTCTCACTGTCAATTGTGATAACGTGTATATAAAATGTACCAATAAAATCAATTTTAAAAATAAAAAATAAACATGGAATTTGGATTTTTTTTTTTTTTTGAGAGAGGGTCTCCCTTTTTGTAGTTCAGGCTGGCCCTGAGCTCAGTCTTGAACTCACACAATCCTCCTGCCTCTGCCTCCCAAGTGCTGGGATTATAGGCATGAGCCACTATGCCCAGCCTTGGTATGTGGTATTAATTCCTGGTGGGCGTGAGTCTCCATGCCCAGCATTGTTGTATGTGGTTACCTGATCAAACTGGGCCCTTGCACTTGCAAAACAGGCATCAGAACCACTGAGCTAAATCCCTGGCCCTGGAATCTGTAATTTTGATAGTCCCAAATTACTCAAAAAAGTTGCAGTAGGTCACATTCCCATCACAAAAAGCGATAGGGCCTGGGATTTAGCTCAGTAGTACTGTGCCTACATTGCAAGCATGCGTCCAATTCCCCATACCGCAAAAAAAAAAATTCCTGAATCATTGAAGTTGTGCTTCTTAAATTTTGTCTTTTGTAAATTACCTATAGATATAATTTGCCAATTATCATTAATTTATAGAAATCCTTTATATGCTAAAAATATTAACTTTGTTGAAGATGTTATAACTTTTTTCCTGCTCTATATTTTGTCCTTTGATTCAGCAGTCCTTTGAGCTGAGTGTGGTGGCACACACGTGTAATCCCACCCCTCAAGAGGCTGAGGCAGGAGGATTGCCAAGAGTTGGAGGCCAGCCTGAACAACAGAGCAGGACCCTGTCTCAAAGTCTCAAAAAAGCCAAATAAAACAAATAAAAATGTCCTTGCTTTTATCACACCTGGATTCCCTGGTAAAACATATAATTATTCAGCCAGGCATAGTGGCACACGCCTGTAATCCTGTACATAGGAAGCTGGGGCAAGAGGATCACCATGAGTTCGAGGCCAGTTTGTGCTACATAGTGAGATCCTGTCTCAAAAAAAAACAAAACAAACAAAATAAAAGTATATATATATATATATATATATATATACACCAAAGAAACAAAAACAGTATATATATAAACAGTATATATACATACATATATATACACATATATATGTACATATATACATATATATATGTGTGTGTGTGTGTGTATATATATATATATATATATATATATATATGATTACTTCCTACTGGCTATAGTTCTCAAAATTAAAATTATTGTCTAGTGAGGTAGCATATACCAGCATGTGGGAGACTAAGGCAGGAGAATTTCTGTGAATTTTAGGCCAGCCTAGGCCACATAGTAAGAGTTAAAGGCCAGTCTGTATTATATAGCAAGACTGTCTCAAAAAAAAAAAATAGAACTTAGCAGTCATATAGTATCCCACCCAGTGGATGGCTCATAATTAGTTAAAAGTATTCTCTTGGATACTTAGGTGACTAATTCTTCATTTTTAATTGAAACGTCTTTATGTATTGCCTTTTTATACCTACCTAATTAATTACTTTCAGTGAGTTCCCCAGGAGGAAAGCCTAAGGTTTTGAATATGTCCTGTCATTTAAAGATTATGCCAGGGCCGGGATTTAGCTCAGTGGTTCTGAGCCTGTCTTGCAGGCACCTGTCTTGCAAGCACAAGGGCCCCAGGTTCGATCCCCTGGTAATGACAAACAATACTGGGTGTGGAGACTCACACCCAGCAGCAATCAGCACCACATACCATATAGCTGGGCGTGGTGGCTCACGCCTATAATCCCAGCACTCGGGAGGCAGAGGCAGGAGGATTGCTGTGATGTGAGTTGGAGGCTGAGCTCAGGGCCAGCCTGAACTACAAAGCGAGACCCTGTCTCAAAACAACAACAACAAAAAAATTATGCCAAATTAGGGTTGGTAGTATGCTCTTGATGTCTCTGCTGTTTGGAAAACTGAAGCAAGACAGTTAAAAGTTTAAACCCAGGGCCGGGGATTTGACTCAGTGGTTCTGGTGCCTGTCTTGCAAGTGCAAGGACCCAGGTTGGATCTCTGGTTAACCACATACAATACTGGGTGTGGAGACTCATGCCCAGCAGCAATCAGTACCACATACCACAGTGCCGGGTGTGGTGGCTCACACCTGTAATCCCAGCACTTGGGAGGCAGAGGCAGGAGGACTGCTGTGATGTGAGTTGGAGGCTGAGCTCAGGGCCAGCCTGAACTACAAAGCGAGACCCTGTCTCAAAAAAAAAAAAAAAAAAGAAGCTTAAGCCCAGCATAGATAATTTAGCTGTTTAGTGAGACCTTGTCTCAATAATGAAAAAACAAAGCATGTATGGTATGGCATACTTGGAATCCTAGCATTCAATCAGGAGGCTGAGGCAGGAGGATTGCCATGAGTTCAAGGCCAAACTGGACTACACAGTGAGTTCAAAGCCAGAATAGACTAAATAGAAAGATCCTGTCTCAAAAAAGAAAAGACCAGGGCTGGGGAGTTAGCTCAGTGGTTCTGGCGCCTGTCTCGCAAGCGCAAGGACCCGGGTTCGATTCCCCGGTAACCATATAACAATACTGGGTGTGGAGACCCACACCCAGCAGCAACCAGTACCACATACCACAGTGCCGGGCGTGGTGGCTCACGCCTGTAATCCCAGCACTCGGGAGGCAGAGGCAGGAGGATTGTGATGT
>PVIR01014003.1:0-41118 GCA_004026965.1 Petromus typicus | reverse complement strand
CTTTCTTCTGGGTGGAGTCTCCACACATATTTTGGTAGCCGGAGTTCATGACATAGTTTTCTATGTTGGTTATATCCTGAAAGCAAGGTAGGAAAAGAGTTGATTCTTTACCTTCTGTTGCCATTATGTAGATAACACCTATTCTAAGGCAATAGGTATATAGATAATTATGTATCTAGTGTTTCAATCTAGTATCTTACACATACTTTCTTTTTCTATCCATATGTATATTTAAGATCCAGATATTTACTTTGGTTTTAAAATCCATAAGTACATGAAATTGGTTGTATGCATTATATTTTCTCTGGAAATGACATCTTTTGTTTTTGCATTTTGTTTTCTGAACAGCTTTGCAATATCATTTAGATAATTTAAACTGAATATTGCCTAGTCCTTTTATATACTGACTTTTTAATTTTTGTAGCTCTTGATGTTGTTTCCTCTTCATTAACTAAATTGCATCTTAATTTTTTCCTGAGATACATGTGTAAGTAGTCCACTTTCCAGTTTCTTTTCTTTTTATCTGGGAATGTTATTCTATTGCTTTTGTAGAAGAATAGTGTTTTTGTTATGAAGGTTTTGGGTCATTGTATTTCTTCCACAACTTCAGGTACTGTCCTATTATTTCTTGTAATTTAATATTGTAGAAAAAGTTTGGAGTAAATGGATTATTATTTATTTTTAGAAATTCTTCTTTTGCAAAAATTCTGCCTGAATATCAGTAAGACATTTTGCTTCCATTCTTGTACTACTTCAAACTTTCTGCCAGTCTGTATCCAGAAATAAGTCTCTTAATTAGTTTCGCCTGCAGTGAGCATGTTCAGTACATAGCTCTTTCCTCGACACAGGAAAAAATGTCCTCCGATTGCAGTCATTTCAGGCTCTAGTCCTTCCTTTTCTGTAAGTTCTTCGACATATTTTCTTCTATCTTCATTTCTTCACAGAAAATATGGATGCTTTATTACTACTGTGGTTTAGATCTGATCTTTACTAAATCAGTAAATCAGTGTGTTTTCTCTGAGTTTTTATTATATCATATTTAACAGATGAAGTAATGTCTAAAGTGTGTATATTATTGAGCCTAATACAATGAATATTCATAATTTAAATCCATGAGAAACCCAAATATAAGTAAAGAGGAACATAAAAGGTAATAGGAGGTAAGGACATAGGGCTTTTTCAAGCTGGAAGAGCTCTAGGGTTGGAGGAAGAGGGGAGGGAGAAGAAAGAGAGGGGATAAAAAGGAATTAAAATGTGTGATGTGCAGGTACTAGTTCCGTGCAAGGAATGTGAATATTATGTGCCGCAAATATGTACTAATGATACATTTTAGAAAAAACTGAACACCTCCGACACTTGAATATAGGCTATATTTTTACCAGTGTTAGAATTACCCTTAATTTTGTGTTTACCATTCCCCTGATTCCTTTTAAATCTTCTTTTTATCTTTTAATGTTTTTAGATTTACAAAAAAAAAAAAATAGAGAAAGCACAGGTGGTTCCTATCTACCCCTTGCTCTTTTACTTAACATGCTGTAATTTAGATTTTCTTTCAGTTTTTCTGAATCTAATCCATCTCATTTTTACCTAGGGTTTTTATTTGCCATAATAGAATCCAGCTGCTCACATTTTATAGAGGCTGCCAGATAGTTTATTGAAATTTTCATGTGTGCCCTTCAATAATTTCTTTCAAGTATGTTTTTCTTCAGAGCCCTCAGGATGGTGGTTTTCTTTCTCTTTGGGTAGAACTTTTTAAGAGACCTGGGGTTAGCGTCCTTGAGTTGCCCTACCAACTAGACACAACTGCGTGGCTAATTAGCAGAGATTTATTCGCTCACACTTCTGAGACCCAGAGTCCAAAGTCAGGATTGTAGGAGTGGTTATGCTCATCTGAGAGAAGTTTCTGGAGCAGAACCCTTCCTTGTCTCTTCCAGCTTCCGGTAGCCCAGCTCGTCTTCTATTTGTGCCAGTGTAACTTCAGCTCTGCCTATGTTTCCTCTCTGTGTCTACCTGCCCATGACATTCTCTGTCTGTGTTTCTATCCAGCATCTCTTTCCTTTTAAGCACATCAGTCACATAGGATTAGGGCCTACTCTACAGCAGTATGACTTCATTTAAAATTAACAACATCTGCAACAACAATCCCCTTGCGAGGTAGTTTCACATTCACAGGACATCAGCATATCTTTGGGGGCACACTATTCAACTCCTGGAAAACTTCCTGTTTATTTTACTTCATATTCATCTTTGATTCATCCTGTTCAAGGCCTATATTTGTCTTAAGGTTGGCTTGTTCTTGGCACTACAAGAGTTCTACCTCATCCTGAAGGGCAGCTTCATTGTGTAGCTTCTATGATGATTTCTAATTTCTGGACTCCCTGCTGTTTCTGCAGGTGCATCTTATTCACAATTGGTTCTCTTCATCTTGTATGATCTGATAGAGAAAAATGCCATATTTCTGCATTACCACTAGTTTATGCTGGTTTATGATCCTTTTTCCCTCCAGGATTTTCAGACTAGCTGTGGTTGGAGTAGTTAGGATAAGCAGAGGGATGGTCATGAATGTTGTCTCTGTCTTATCACTGATGGAGACCCAGAGGGAGGATTACAGGATTGTGGTGTTCTGAGTGGAAGTCTTATCATCTGTATGAACTCAGCTCGAGTTATAGTATTAAATGATCTTTTTTTTTTAATTATCTTTATTGGTACATTAAATATACACATCATGATTGCACTCCATAATGGGGATTTGTACCAGTATAAGACACAACTTAATTCTCATTTTTTCTTTTAATCTCTTTCTGTGTGTAAAGACTGCCAATTCCCACCTGTAAGGACACCTTTGTTTGCATTTAAGACCTGCAAGATCATTAAGCACGTTTGCAAAGTTCTTTCTTTAATAAGGTGAAATATATGGGTTTCAGGAATTAGGCCTGTCATTTTTTAGGGACCGTTAGGAGTATCTACTATGATCTAACAATTGTACCCATATGCAAGAGTGCACAGGTGCACATGTGTGTTTGTGTACACACACACACACACACACACACACACACACACACACACACACACACACTCTTTCTCTACCGAAGAGCATGCAATAAAAATTCTCTTTGAAATGTGGCTTATAATAGTCAGAAACTAGAACGTTTCCCAAATATATCAGTAGAGTGGATGGATAAGATGTGATAGTAGAATATTTACATCAATGAGGACACAAAAACCTTCCAATTACCCATCTGCAGCACTAGAGATTTATCTCACACATGTAATATGACCAAAAGAAAGCAAATACAAAAGAGTAAGCCTTCAAAGAGCCAACTCATTTAGTAACAGAAATAAGATGCTGCATCTCTGATGTTAGGAGGAGAGTGGTTTCCGTGGAGGCACAGTGAGGAGAAGAGACTATAGGAGAGTTTGGGGTGCTGGTAAGATTTCTGGTCTGGATATAGGTTTCTTACCTTATAAAAATGTACCTGATAAAAATTTATAGCTCAACAGTTCCAGCGCCTGTCTTGCAAGCACAAGGACCCTGGTTCAATCCCCGGTAACCACATAACAATACTGGGCGTGGAGACTCACGCCCAGCAGCAATCAGTACCACATACCACAGTGCCAGGTGTGGTGGCTCACGCCTGCAATCCCAGCACTCAGGATGCAGAGGCAGGAGGATTGCTGTGATGTGAGTTTGAGGCTGAGCTCAGGGCCAGCCTGAACTACAAAGGGAGACCCTGTCTCAAAACAAAGCAAAACAAAACAAAACAAAACAAAACAAATTACCTTATAAAAATTCAGTAAGTTTTTTACTTGTTGATATAATGAAAAGTATAGTTAATGGAAAAATCAGCTAACACTTTGTTCAAGACTAGGCAAAATCATCAGGGCTGTGTCTAGACCACTAGACCCTGACAAAGATATAGATGTTCCGATTCGAAGTCAAGTTTAGGAACTTGAAGTTACCAGAGACCAAGAAAAGACCAGTAAAATGGGTTAAATTTAGAGGAGTATCAACTCAGTCTCTTTGAGAAAATGTATAAATAAATCCACTGGGAGATAACTGGACAGATGAACCACTGGACAAAACGGAGGTAGGGCCTGAAGGCAGGAAGCTTATTCAAATAAACAGCACTATCCTACAATAACACTTTTCAGTGCTACAGCCAATACCCACAGGTAACTACTGACTACTTGAAATGTGGCTGTTCCAAATTGAGATGTTCTTTATATCAGGTTTCAATGACTTAGCACAAAAACTCTTTATATATTGTTCATATGTTTCAGAAATTTTGGGTCATACTTTGTGTTTTTAAAAATTTGGCTACAGGAAAAATTAAATGATATTTACAGCTAGACTTTATGGTTTGCATTTTATTTCTGTGGATAGCATTGACCTAGACCACAGTGGATGTAGTAAGCTGTTGATAAGTGTTGTTTTCTTGTACTTCTACCTGATAAAAGACTTAGACGAAGCCCTATTAAGTTTAGCTCCATGATGAAAAGATTGGAGGGACCTATGTTTGAAATGAACAAGAGAACTATTACTTCTGTGTTCTCATATCCATAGGAAAATTAATTGTTCAAAATGATGAGTTAAAAACTAAGTTATCAGTGCTTATCAAATAATGACATAAGCCCTTAATAAACCCAGTGTGTGGAATTTTATAAGCAGCTTGGCAGATGGCAGATGCTTATGGGACAAAGTGGGCAGAAAGCAGTCACTGGGGTCAAACACCCTTGAATTCCAACCAGAACCTGTTAATTCCAGGCTGGGTGGCCTTAGTGTAATAACATAATCTCTCTGGGCCTCATATTTCTCAGCTATTCAATGGGCTTATTAATAATTATCTCGTAGGGATGGTGTTAGGTTTGAAATACTACTTGAAAAATGTAGCAAATCAATTGCTTTCAAAATACAGCTGTTCCTTTCATTTTTGAATTCATTAAAAACTATAAAGAAAGCAATAGATTTTTCTAAACCTTGATCAAAAATTTTCTAAAGGCTCTTCTTTGGACATTCTTGGAATACTTTAGGCCATTTGTGGAACATTACAAATTTTTGTTTTCCCAGCAAATAATGAAGCTAACCTCACACAGTGAACCAGGCCACAGGATGTCTCCACTTTCCCTATGTGTACATTAAGCTTCAAGGAAATAGTGCCTAGATCAGAAAGAATCACTCACATTTAAATCCTCGGAAATGACAACCCTCCTTTCTCAGTCCTGGATGTGGTTGGTTCACTACATCAGTCACCCCACAGTCACCCCTCGGTGTGTTGGTGGGGGATCAGGCTCTGTTGTGGCAGGCTCGCGGCAGGGTACATCTAGTCAGTAGAGATGCCACGCTTCACTGTGATTGATGCCAATCTTTTGACAATTTCTCCTGCCAGTCCCTTCCATCTTTCAGTGGCAATGTTTTCCTGAGTGCTAAATAATTTCTCTGAATTATCACAGCTACTTTATAGACTGACTTGCCGGGATGCCTTTTGTCACAGAACCTTTGGAAGCTTTTAAAAAATCTTGTGTGTTCTTTTATTTTTTAACCTCAGATGTGTCTTTCCATGTTTCTATCATTTTTCCATTCATTACAGCATGTATTTTTCCCCTAAGGTAAATTAAGAGGATATTATAATCAGTCTGGTTGGGCAGATGTTTGAAATACATTTCCAATTTTTCATTTGGTTGGCAACAGGACCTAGAAAAAATAATTACTGCTATGCTTTCATATTTTTCTATTAGATTTTTAAAAAAGAATTTGACATTTAAGAAATATCAAAATATTTTTCTCCCTTCTATAGTCTGGCATATAACAGTAGAATCCTTCCAAATTTATACTTGGGTGTGAACACAAGTGTGTCCCCATCACCAGACCCTCACTTTAATCCCAAAGTATAATTGCAATAGGACCATTGACAGATGACAAGTTTGAGGGATCTCCATTACTTCTCAGGAGCAAGGAATGACCTGCGCCTGATTGCTAGATATATACTAAATTAAACACTTACTCAACTTCTCTATGGAAAAATAAACAGCACTTTTATTTGGTGAAATCCAGAGACGCTGGTAAAAATGGATGTCCACGTCTAAATAAATTTTGGACTAGTTCAAAATCCTGAAATAATCTTTGTGCTGAAAGGCAGTCATATTCAATTTTCAGCTTTTAATCACCAATCTACTATGTGTTTCTACATAGATGGCTTCCTTCAATTAAAAGCATTCATATCAGCTAGCCTGCATTATTACAACATGTACTGTATTAATAATTGATATCTTTAAAATAATTTTTATTGCCAACTGATATTTCTTTATAATGAATATGCAATATTTTATCTATTCATTAATTTATGGGCATTGGGATTTTTACTATTTCAGGAGCTATAATAAATAATGTGGCCATTATCATCTGTGTGCTAGCTTTGTGTGTGTGTGTGTGTATTTTCACTTCAATGCATAGATCTTGTGTTCATTCTTATGCTAAAGTCACGGAGACTTGATTAATGTAGCTCTGTGGAAAGTTCTAAAACTGAGATCCCTGAGTCCTCTAAATGATTTCTTATTTTAAAGATTTTTCTTTTGACTACAAAAATTCCTTGAGTTTATTTATGAATTTTAGGATCAGCTTAATTCTGCAAAAAAGTCACCAGTAATCTGATAGATTACATTGAACTTATATAACTGTTTAATATTTTCATGTTAACAATATTATACACTCTAATTTATGAGACAGTATTCCTTCCATTTATTTAATTCTTTAATTTTTTAAAACAATATGTAGTTTTCACAATTTAAGATTGTAATTTTTTGTTAAAATTATTTCTTAGGCCATTTGACTCTTTTTGATGCTTTGTAAATGGAGAAATTGCTTAATTAATTTAATTTTAATTTGTTCACTGTAGTGTTCAGAAATATAATAGGAACAGCCAAGATATGAGGTCAAATTTAATGTTCATGCATGGATAAATGGATGAAGAAAAAGGAGTCCATCTATAGAGTGGAATACTATTCAACCTTAACAAAGAAATTTTGTTGCTTGCTATAACAAATGAAACTGGAAGACATTATATTAGTTGAAACAAGCCAGGTACAGAAAAGCAAATACCTCATTAGTTCACTTGTGTGTGGAGCATAAAAAATTCAGACTCATACACATAGAATAAAATCGTAGTTACCAGAGATAATATTGAGTAACACAAAATTTCAGTTAGAGGAATAAATTCCAGAAATATATTGTATATCATAATTGCCACAGCTCATAACATATTGTATATGTCAAAAGTGCTAAAACAAGATTTTATGTGTTCTAACCACAAAAAAACAGAAGTATGTGTGGTAAGGCCCATGTAAATTAGCTTGATTTAGGTATTGGATAATATACATATATCATGGATCAAAGCATCATGTTGTATATCATAAACATATGATTTTTAACTTGTTAGGAGAAAATAAATGTTTAAATAAATAACAAAAAAGGACAACTGGATTTTGTATATTGGTTTTATATCTAGCAACCATATCAAACTGAACTCATTTATTTTAATTTTTTAGTAAATTTATATGATTTTATGTGCACAATATCATATGCAATTAGGTGTTGGTAACAATTCAGTTTAGGAAAATTAATTGAACAGTTGGGACTATAACTGGGCCAAGCCTTTTTGTCTGAAGACCAGCTATGACATATGCGGACCTGAGAACTTGGCTCTTTATCGTCACCTCTAGGGACAACAAAGACCACAGTAGTTCCAGGTGTTGTGATACTTCAGGGCAGAACTACACTGGAAACTTCATCTGTGTAATTCTTTATTGTTCTGATGTACGTGCTGCCCTCTGAGTGACCTATTATATTTATTAGTCCTTAGATACCAGCCTTATGAGTCTTTCTGAGTGATTAGTTACGTTTGTTATTCTTGATGTATTGAAATAACTGCCCTCTGAGTGACCTGTAACATTGCTGGCTCTGGAGGTAATAAATAAAAAGTGTACCAACCTCAGGCGACATTGCTGCCCAGAGTAGCATGGAGAAGGCCCAAGCTCAGCATCTTGTCTAAGTTTCATTTCTGCCTATGTGTTAATTAATTTGCCTTGTGCTGTCAGACTCACAGGAGATTAGAACTTGACTGAAAAAGGTTCTAGTTCCATTCCTTTCACCTGTTTCCTACAAATAGAGACAGTTTTACTTCTTCATTTTTACCCTGGATGACTCTTCTATTTATTTTTCTTATATAATTGATCTGTCTGTTCTCTAATACAAAGTTCAACAGAAGTGATGGAAGCAGATTTCTTTGTCTTGTTTCTCATCTTAGGCAAACTGTTTTCAATTTTGCACCATGAGTACGATGTTAACTATTGGTCTGTTACTCTTTATCTAGTTAAGGAAGATGCTTTTTTAAATCTCTTATTATTTTATAGTATGATTTTTTGTCTTTGAGTTTTAGATATGGTATATTACATTAATTGTTTTCACATACTGAAAATGTTTGGATTACTGGCTCAATTTTTCTACTTGTTAGTTGTTCAAATTTGCTAATCTTTCTTAAGTCAGTTTCAGCAGTTGTATCTTTTGCAAATTTATCCACACCACCTATTTTATCTAATTTTTATTTTATCTTTTTGATTGATTTTATTGGCATATTTTCATATACATTATGATCACATTCAACATTGGAAATTTGTACCTGTACATCTTGATTCCCATTTTTTCCCATTCCTCTGCCTTTCCTACAACCCCCTACTCTTACACTCCCCTTGTTTCCTTTTTTATATCAAATATTTTCTTTCCCTTCTTTACTTTCCCTTATATAATTTTTTCCTTTTGAATATTTTCTTCCTATTTAGTATGCAATTACTTATATAATTTTTATAATTTGTTTTATTCTGTAAATTTGATAGAAATATCCTCTATTTAATCCAGATTTTAGTAAATCAAGTCTTCTTTCTTTCCTTCTTTCTCTCTCTCTTTTATTTTTGAGACAAGGTCTCACTTTGTAGTTCAGGGTGGCCCTGAACTCACTATGTACCCCAGGCAAGCCTCAAACTCACAGCAATCCTCCTGCCTCTGCCTCCTGAGTGCTGGGATTACAGGCATGAGCCATGATGCCCAGCATTGTGATGTGTGGTACTGATTGCTGGTGGACGTGAGTCACCACACCCAGTATTGCTGCATGTGGTTACTGGGGATCGAACCCAGGACTTTGTGCTTGCAAGGCAGGCGCCGAAACCACTAAGGTAAATTCCTGGCCCTTCTCTCTTTTTCATTTGGCCACTTAGCTAATAGATGATTGTTGATTTTGTTAATTATTTTCATAGAAACCAACTTTGATTTCATACACTGTTTTCTCTTATTTTTTTTTCTTTTCAGATCTTTACTATATAATTTATTCTTCTTTGAGTTTATTTCATTATTTACTTTCAGTTTTCAAGTAGAAGTTTAAGTTACCAATTTGTGACATTTTTCCTTTAATGCAGATGTTTAGAATAATAGATTTCCCTGAGCACTACTTTAGTTTTATCTTATATAATTCAATATATTATGTCTCCACTTATCTCAAAATTTTTTCTCAATTTTCTCCTTACTTATATATTTTTTTAAAGTGTGTTAATTTCCACATGTTGGTAAACTCCTCAAATTTATTTGTTATTGACCTCTACTTTCAGTGTATTATGAATGGATAATATACTGTCTAATTCCAGTGCTTACATATTACCAAATTGCTTTTTGATTTAACATGTCTTAGTGACTGTCTCTTCTGTATGTAAGAAAAATATATAGTCTTCTCTTGTTCACTGTAGTGTTCAATAAATGTCTATCATGTTTAATTGGTTCATATATTTATTCAAATTACTTATTTCCTGTTGGTCTGCTGCTTAGTTTTGTATCCATGATTGAAAGTAGGATACTGAAGTCTTTAAATCTATTATTGAATTATCTTTCTTACTTCAATTATGTCAGATTTTGTCTCAGGCCTTGTTTCTGTCGTTAGGTGCAAATATGTTTATAATAGTTAAATCTTATTGGATTTTTAACATTTTATTAAAGCTCACTAATTACCTATTGATTGCTCTGTTATTCTATCATAAATTGCTCTGTGACCTGAGTTAATTAAATTCAAAGTCCTTTGCAAGGGAATGTTTTGAGGGCTTGCCTTTGAGTTTTTTGCTCATTTCAAGAAAAATTTTCTTCAATGTCTTTTTCTTGGCTCTTTCTGGTAAATTTTTAGTCCTATAATTTATCTTTATTACTTTCATGGAGCTCGCAGTTTCTTATTAATTGCTTACCAACAAAATCTCCATTGTTTTTGAGAACATTTTGGGTTTAAACTTTCATACACAATTCCTCAAATAGACATTTGCTTTAGAGAGATCCATAAAGTTCTCTACTCTTCATTGTCTCTCTCTTTGCCCAAAGCTTCGAGCTGTAGTGTGCATTGATGGTATAGTGGGGAGCACAGCTGCCTTCCAAAGCTCAGAGCTATAGATCCAGATCTGGGAGTGAAATAACACTGCTGATTTGTAAAAGGGCTCTGGGCAGGGACAGTAGTCTCTGGTATTTCAGCTTGTCTCTTGTTGCCTAGAACTTCTGCCCTTTGAGCTCAGTGGTCTACCATGAGAAGTGTTTGTGATCCGCTCTTCCTGGTAAGATATTGTGTATGTACCCTGGCTCTTCAAGGAGAGGTAACTCTATCTTCTTAGCCATAACCTCTATACCTACAGCCATAACCTATATCCATTAAGCTGAACTAGTAGGTGTGGGGTGGAGGGAAGGAGTGGAATGTGGCCCAAGTCCCCAAATCATTGGTTGTTTTTCACTGTGATTTAGTAGCATTTTATGAATAGAAGTCTCTTCATTGATTGTATACCATTAATATGACTACCAGCAGCTTTAAAATATGTTTTGTTTCCTTTTAAAACATTTTAAAATTAATTATGATTGTCCTAGTGAATAGTTCCATGGAGATACCTGTGCCACCAGCCCATTCATAAAATCCCTTAACAGAATCTTTTACTTCTTAGATTTAAATATGGAAAAACTATTCTTAACTCACAGACTGTACAAAAATGGATGATGGCCTAAATTTGTCCTGTGGGTTGTAGTTTGGGAATCTGCACTCTGTAGTAATGATACTGATTTCTATGTCATTTATGGTACCTGCCTCAGTATTTCAGTCATGCTTTACATTTAGGATTTTAATTATTTTTTTCTGCTACAGGTAAAGTGTTTCATTCACCTGGGTACATAATCTCATTGTTATATTCAAGGTTACGTACTTCTTACTTTACTTGCTGTGCCTTAATATTGGTGATACTTATTCTTTCCTGGCTAGGAAGGTAAGGGTACAGTTAATTTCTTATGTGTCTGTGATTCTTAGGTTACAGTTCTTTTTATCACTATTTCACATTAGTGAAAATATCACTATTGAGCAAGCTTGTCTAAAAGTTTTGCAAGGATTCATAATGTTTTCAACAAATCCTGGTCATTAAAGACTGATTCTTAAATCTGGTTGGGTAATCTACTAAGAACTCTGATGTCCAAATAGAGGATTCACTCTGTTTTCTGTTGATATCAGGCCTCCATTTTCCACTTTGCAGAAATTTTCTGTGACCCTAATTCTAGAGGATAAAAAAAGAAAGAGTAATTTTTTCTACTCCTTGGGAACACCGCTGGGTGCCATTGCTTCTTCACCTTCTGTCTTTAATCCCATCCCACATCCCACTAATGGTCTTCACACTGCTTCAGAGAGCTCACTGGGCTAAGCAGTTAGGAAGACATGGCAACATGGAGCTAGATGCCACCTCACCTTTTTGAATAAATATCAAACATTAAATAATATTATTTTAGAGATATCTCTCTGGTCTTCAAAGTTTGAGTGGAAGAATGTTTGAGAATTTTCCCATATCCTATGTGAAGAAAGAAGGGGTCACTATATACGTCTTAGAAATTCTCTTATCCTCCCAGCCATTTCACATGCTGACACATCTGTCACCTATGGCCCTGGCAAAAGTGCCCATTCTGCCCAAATTCTGTCTTTCAGAAAGTCATCTGCATTGCTGTCTCACTTCTAAAAACTGAGGGCTGCTGAAACTACACGGAGACATTTATTGTACATTGTTCTCATATGGGATCTTTGGTGATTTTTGCAAAACAAGAAAAATGATGTTCTTCATCTGCAATTTCATTCCACTGCCAAAATAAAAACAACAACAACAGATCAAAAATTGAGTGACTGATTAGGTATAAGAGACACAAAAGAAATCATTTCTGTTGTTCTGCTAATCATGAAAACAACAAGGTACAGCACATTCTTAGCCAGACAAAACCACATCTAAGATAATATATAGTTAATGAGCTAAATTAACTGAAGGAAATCTATCTTTTAACCATTTGGTAAGGATTCCTTACTTTCTGGTTAAGAAGAAAGTAGTGCCTTTTTTGCTGTCTAGTTCCATAGCATCCTTTTTTTTTTTTTTTTTTTTGTATGGATCAGTTCTTATCCATCTACCAGCTATTTGTTGGGTTTCTAAAATGTCAATTCTTCCTTGAATAGTAACCATGAAAGTGGTTTCAGAAAAGATAGGGTGAAAGCATAGGAATGGAGCTGGGAAAGCTTTCTTCTTCTTCACCAATGGGTTAATCACAGCCACCATTAATGCCATGCTCTGCTGCCCAAATCAGGCTAAATCTTTGGCAAAATATTGCTGACAATGTGGATTTTTAAGAGAATTAATCTCACAGACACTCTTGTCTAGATAGAAGAATGCGTCCTATATCTAGGAGAATCAAGTCCTCTCTTCTAGCACCTGTCTTGGGGCTGGCAGGTCTGTTTTGTCTTGTAGCTTCCTCCTGCAAGGATGACAGGCAGCTCCTTTTTTTCTGGTTTGGCAGGAAAAGATGTTGTAGTAGTATACAGTTCCTGTTGTGAAGAGAAAAGAATGGAGGCTCATACACTGACCCAGTGTGGTTGTCCTTAGCAATTTCTATATGAAAAAAGTTTCCCAAATGAAAGAGCACTAAGTCTTAAGATGCCAGCAGTAGTTCAGTCTCCACAGCAAGCTTCAGATGACAAAATCTGGCATTTATATTCTGAATAGAATGATCCTATACAGCAGGAACCAGATTCCTCTGACTCACCAAATCTTCAACCTTAGGGGAAGTAGCCTGCACAGAATGAACCCAGCCTTTTATATAATGCAACTGCTAACCTCAGAAATCAGGCTTGCGAGAGAAATAATAATTAAGGCATGAACTATTTCTCTAACCAGGACACTAATTCTTTAAAAATGACTTAAATTTACAAGCACAGTCTTGAGTTTGATCCTCAGTACCAAAACAAACAGTCAAACTAAAAATGATGTAAACTCTCAAAACTAAGAGATCTTAATGAAATGAGCACAGACAAGTAGTCTTTTCTTTTCTTTTTTAGTGTTTAACCCAACGTCACATCTGTGTGTGAAATGCCTGAGTTACATGATTCTCAAGAGACCACGGTGTCTAAGTAAACCTTCCCAGGTGCCTCACTAATTTCCAAAGTGAAATTGCATCCAGAGGAAGAAAAATCAGGAATGCCAAGTCTGCACCATCATACATTTTTCTCACATCCTTGGTATTCAGGGACTACCTTGAAAAAGAAAGAGCTAATTTGCTATAAAACATTTAATGAAAGAAGACAACAAAGAAAATCCTCTTTTAATCATGTTGCACACACAAGAAATGATTCTATGGTGGGATTTGCTAAATTTAAACCCAGACAAGGCTGTTTTAAATGATTTTCTTTATGAAAACACTTTTCGTAGGGCACTGGACAAGGAGTTGGTGATGCTATGAGGAAAGATCTTTGTAGTCTTACTACAAAGAAGGTATATTATCCTACATGAGCTCAGGAGCAGTGTCCTCTGGTACTAAGAGAAAAGCAAATACCAAGGGGCAACAGAAGCAAAAAACTTACATACACATAGAACTTACAGTAAACACAGTGATGATGGGGTACGGATAATAATGACATAGGCATTTAACTAAGTGACTTGTATAAATTGTAGAACTCAGTCTAGAGTCCTCCTGAATGAATGTTCTAATTATTACCATCTTCACATCACAGATTTGGAGATGAAGACTTGTAGAGGAAATCAAGAACAGGTGAATTCAGAACAAGCAAAGATACATCACAGAGAATATTATGTCATCCATAAACTGAGAAGATAAATAGTATTTACATGGATGGATGAGAGGAGAGAAAGACGCAGTTTGGACTTAGCAAGAGGTGAGAGATGGAAAGAACAAAGGGATTGTAAATACAATTACAGGAGCAATTGTTGTGAAAATAGAGATGGTAGCATTAAAATGGGTAAAGAGAATGCAGTACATACACACAACAGAATATGATTTCAAAGTATGAGCAACATGGATTAGAGGACTTGTCATGTGAAATAATTCAGGTACAGAAAGATGAATCCCACATGATCTCACCTCATACGTGAAATCTAAGAGTTGATGTAATAGAAGTAGAAAGAAGAAGAGTAGTTATCAGAGGGTAGGGACAATGAGAGGAAGAGGAGAAGTCGATGATAAGTGGAATGTCATTACTTGATAGGAGAAATAAATTCTCATGTTCTATGTTACAGCAATGTGGATATAATAAACAATATGCATGCATATCTCAAAATGGAAGAGAGATGATGGAATGTACTCCTGGAAACGAGAAAAGCTTACATTTTTGGGAAATGCTAAATAAACCAAGTTTATCACAACCAAATGCGTATGTGAATCAAATATTTCTAGCATTTAAAACACTTGTAATAGTGTGATAACTACAGCAGACTCCAACAAATGCAACATTGAGGAAGGAAGAAAACGGAGTTCTCTGGCCTCACTCATGGTTTTATTCCTACCAGACTGCCTTAATTGATATTTGCTTTTGACTCATATTGAGGACACTTTTGTTATTAGTTTTGATCCTTCAGTCTGTTTCATAATTCCTTTCGTTTTCCCCATAATCAGAAATGAAATGCAATCACTGCCCAAAAATGGTCTGACACATGAAACAAAAGCTTGAAATGTGAAAGAGAAAAATATATCTATCTTGTCAGCAAATCATCACAATCAAATAAAAGTTGCCAGATAGCAATGGGTTGAGAACTCAGTGGGGGAAATACAAGAAAGATGAAAAACCTGCAGACCAGTGACACAAGAAGTCAGCTAACATATGTGAATAGCTATTTTATACCAGCACTTTACCTCCACTCTCTCTGCTCTGTCAATGTGGCATTAGTTTTCCTATTTTATAGACGAGAACACTTACATGCATGGATACAAAAGACTTGTCTGAAATCACTTGTGGTTGGCAGTGGCAGATTTGGATTTCCAAATTTTGTCTGACTCCAAATCTCTTATTTTTCCATTTTGATATGTTATCTTCATGCAAACTGACAACTCATAGGGATTTAGGGTCATTAGTAAAGTGTATATACACTATGTAATGCAATGTAGGTGTAATAGAACATGAATAGTTAGTATGTAATTTCTTATTTACTAAAAGCCCTGTAAAGTATTAGACCAGCTAACTTTTACAATCTGAAAGCAAGATTCATGCAAAGTCCTTGAGAAAATGTAAGAGTAAAGCAGAGGTAGAAGACTGCTCTGTGTAACACACATTACTGATGTGTTAAATGAGAAGTACAAAAATTTTTGTAAGAAAATTCAAGCTACTACATATGTTTATAAGTTTCAGTAGTTTTAGTGCTTTAATAAAATGGTCTTAAACTGGTATGGTTATACTTTCAAAACACCAAAGGAGTTTGTGTGTGGAATTGAGAAGCTCCCCAGACCAAAGCCGAGGAGGGCAGAGTTTTCTCTCTCTGCAGACCATCCGCTAACCCTCTGCTCTTGGAGCTCAGTCTCCTGCAGAATCTAGTGAACAGGGAGGATATTATTTTCAGACAATAGAGAAAACTGAGATGTTATCTAAACAGAAGAATTGGCTCCAAATGTGAGTTGTTACACTGTTTTATTTAGAATTTTACTCAAAAGTAGGTAAAATTGAATATAGAGTTTCTTTGTAGCTGAAAAAGGACTAAGAATGCAATGCTATTGATTAAACTGCACAAATAGAAAGGATAGATTTGTGTCCTTTATCTGTTCCTAACTATGGCTTATGTCTGCGCTGTGTATATTGGATTTGCTTAATGTTCCTATGCTGTAGATAGTGTAGGAAATAGAATCAGCAGTCCAGTTCTGAAAACTCCATGCCCAGAGATGGTAAGAACTTTTGTTCAGTCTCAGTAAGGGAAGGTTTAGTGAGGCTGGACATTCTGTGTCTGAGCCCTGCTCTTGCCCCAGCTCTGGCATCTGAAGAGACAAGTCACTGTGGACCTCGCATCCCAGAAGGCTGTTACTTGAGACTGATTTTTTAAAAAGTGCCCTGAGGACTTTTTGATCAGAAATTTTGCAATGCTTTATCCATTTGGCAAACATTTCAGCTAACAACTTTATATCACAGAGAAGTTTTCTTTGGAAATTCAGGCATACTAATTTGCAGCTCCAAAGACAGATAGGATTTGGTCCAGTACTGAGTGAGGGCAATGGCCAAGTAAAAGAGATATGTGTACAATGTCCCATGAGTGAAATAGTCTTGTATTAGTCAGCTTTTTCTTCATTGTGACACAGCACCCAATACCTCCAGCCTGATTTAGTCTCCAGTCAGCTGGCTCCGAGGCAGAGATGCCATAGTAGGAGGGGATGGTGGAGCAAAGCCGCTCAGTTCGTGGTGGTCAGGAAGCAGTGCAGGGGAGAGTTCCAGAGCAGGAGAGGTGAGAAACCAGACACAGACCCCACGTCCACCCCCCGTAGCCCATCAGACATGTCTCATCGTGTGCTCCACCACTCCAGAGAGTAGGTCCCCAAGTCAATGAAGTTGAAATGCCACCCTAATCACCCAGACTCATTCATTCAGGGAACTGAAAATAATTCAGCTAAATGGCAGGTTATAAAGGAAAAGTAAAATGAAACAAGACTCGAGAGATAAGGCATGCAAGATCATTAGGATTCTGCACATGTAGTGATTGTCTGGGAGTAGAGAAAGACAATTGGATTGGCATTTGAGACACCCTGCACAGGTGAGCTGGTTTGTGAAGGGCGAGTTGAACAGGGGGCATTCCAGTAGGAAACTTTTGTCACAGTACCAGTGAAAGAGGGCTAAGATACTAGCAATAATGTATAAAGCAGTTTATTTACTTAGCTTAGGAATAAGGCAGCTAGCTAGAGGGAAGGCCTGAGGTGGAAGTGGGTGACCAGCCACATTGATATAAATAAAAATAAAAATAGTGAACTTGGACTTCACTTTGGGTAAAGAATGAACTTCTTCAGACAACATGGGACACAGCCCACTGCCTACGACAGGGAGGTACAGCCGCTCTCTCCTAGCCACCTGGGTTTTGAGGAATTTAAATATAAGTAGTTTTTCTCTAAAATCCCATTTTCCTTGAAACTGTACATGTTGAAGAACTGAATTAGAAAGCTGAGTTCCAATTGGTTGTTTGTAATCCAAAGATCCACTTGTGACAGGTGACAGAAAGACAACTGAGCAGTCCTTGTGCTCCGCTTACCTATAATTAGCACGGAATTGAGGATCTATATTCAGTCACCCACCCAGGACTCCCCTCCTGGAAATCCAGGAGTTATTCTCACTTTCCAATGAAACTCTCCTGACTGCCTCCTTTGGTTTGTGACTTTATTCCTTGACATTTGTGGAACCATGAGCTGAGTACAGAGGGTGACATCGGGTTGGAGAAGAGTAGACATATTTAACAGAAACAACAGGATTTATCAACTGATTTTATTTGGGGCTAATAGAAAAGGAGATTTCAAGGATACTATTGAACTTTCCATTTTGGGAACACAGGTGATAACATGTTTGGGGAGGCTAACAGTGATGTTGAGGAGGTTGTGGCCCATCCAACAACAGTGTTCAGTAGGCAGTTTTTTGTCTGTGTCAGGATCTGTGGGCTGAAACTGTACATTGAAGAGACACCACTGGAATTCAGAGTTGCAACTAGGTAGACAAAATTTCACCACTGATCAAAAGGGAAACACTACTTTGCGACAGGGCTTTAAATCTTGCCGAATTCCTCTATGACAACACACACTGAGACCATGCCCAACATCTTTAATACATTTTTATGAACCTGAAAATAGGATGGAGTGGGAAAAAAATATCAGCAGTTATATGGCACACATTTATGCAGCACGAAGTGGAAGAAAGCCACGAGGCAACCAATATAAGGGCTTCATCCAAAGTTCCAAGGACCGGCATTGAAAACCGGAAACAATGTTGCTGATGAAGACAAAGCCAAGTATGTTCTTTCAAGGATTTCTAACCTAATGCTGCTTACAGAGAAATGACATCGTGACTACCGCACAGGATGGTCGTGAAAGGATGGCGGTGCAGAAGCAAGGAGTGCAAGGGGGCTGATTAAGTCTTGGAGGGGCTGGAGCAGCCTAAGCCCCTGAACCTGCAGAGAGAAACCCCTGATTCTCCCTCCGGAACAAAACTCTCCTTGAGAGGCAACTGCAGAGAATGAAATTCGTATTGAGCAGCTCAGGCTCAGTGCTGACAAGGAAAAGAGACGATCTAGAAAAAATAGGATGTGAAGGGCAGCCAGCGAGGCGTCTATATTTTTGAAAGCTATGCAAAAGTAACGATAGAAAAGCTCAGCTCTAGAATGTGATGTCAGGGGAGCTCTGCATATCTCCTGTTAAAAGTTCAGGAAAACTCACTTCAACTAAATAAGGTAAAGAGAATTTATAGAGGTCCGATCCTTACAAAATTATGTAATTGGAGAGGGAATAAATAGTGGGAGAACATTACTGTGACTGATGAAAGTACTTCTGAAACATGGAAGTAAAATACTGTGATAAATTCACAGTATGACAGAATATTTTCTCTGTGATCAGTTCATTCTTTTTCTTTATTTTTACTTACTAGTTTTCAAAATAATTGTTCAATAGTGAACAATTAAGAGTTTTAGTACTATAAACTTATGGTTTAAATATGTTGATAGGTTTCATTCAGTCTCCTGCAGTTTGTTTCACTGGCACTCAACTGGTACTTTGGCCAGTGACAAAAAGAGACCATATATAAATAAATGTATTATTTTATTTTTTACCCATTCAGTAATTAGTTTGTGTTACTAGTAATCTTGTGTCAATATAATATTTTTCAGAAGCAAAACAAATTAGTAATTATATGATACTTAAATTTTATTATCCACTATAACCCCTAGAATCAAAATTTTTAGTGTAAAATAAATATAAATATACAACAAAATATTTAGTAAAATTTCAGCCTTTAATTTGAATTGGAAGAATTAGTATTATCTCAAGTAATAATCCTGTGTCTATTGACTGAAAAGATTAGAAATAATGTCAAATCCAATAGAGAGGAACTTTCCTAAAGTTCAGAGTGGTCTATTCCCATTGTCTTAGTCACATTTTTCTTACTGCTAAAAGGAAATTCTCCACATTGGCACCTTGAAGCAGGAGAGGTTATTAGAGGTTAGAGTTCATACAAGATCAGCCAGCTCCAAGGGAAAAGCAGTATGATGGAAGAGGCTGGTGGAAAAAGCTGCTCACGTCATGGAGACCAAAGAAACAAGGAATAAAGGGGGAGGCTGTGGAGGGAGACACACCATTCCAGGTCACATCCCTAGTGACCTGCCTCTTCCCAGCTGTCCCCACCGCAGGACTTCACATTCAACTATAGTGTCCCCCTGATCTTGTCATCTTCCAAAAGCCCCACCAACTAAGTCTAAAGGGATTGGGGGAAAAATTTCAGATCTAAACCATAACACCCATAGAAACAAGTTAGAATGTCTTAACATGCTGATTCCATATCTGGTGCAACAAAGCTACAAGATGAGCCTGGAGTATCTTACCACAGCAGAGAACAAAGATTCTGTCAAAAATTACAGGATTCATGGCAAAAGGATTCAAGAACCACCCAGAAGAAGTTTCATTTGCCAAAACACCACTCAAGCACCAATCAAATAACTGCAGTGGATCAACATCTATTCACTTAAACCATGAGTCCACCATATTAAAAAAGTTAATTTTCTACTTCTAGAGGAAGCTCACTTATTATTCTGAAAACTACTAACTAAAAGGAGAGAAAAATGGAAGACCTACTACTGATCACAGAGGACATTCATCACAGATCAAGCTATTTCTAATATAAGAAGTCAGGGGAGATGAAGAAGTTCAATAATAAGGTTACAAGCTATACATATTAGACTAAAATCTTTGCATTTTAAAATTCAGTTCCAATGATTTCCAAAAATACACACAACAGGTAAATAAGACATGTAATTTAAGAAATTGGAGCAGAGAGAAATATTAGCAGGAAAAATAGGATAGAATTGGGTTCAAGTTTAACAAGAAAAATAGAAATAGTGAAACCCTGTATGTTTGCTGAATATGGATGACAACTTTATTATGAACATCATAGTGACAAATGAGAAAAAGATACTGTCATTTAAAAACTGATATTGTGTGTCCTCATGAGATGATGACAGCAAAACTCCTCAAAAGCTCTTTCCATTAAAATTTAAGATAGATACAGTGGCACACACCTAAAATCCCTACTCAGGAGGCTGAAACAGGAGGATTAAAAGTTCATGTCCATGCTGTGCAACACAGTGAGACCTTGTGCTAAAAAAACCCATAAAGTTTAAAAATTTGGGCATGTGGATCACTAGTACTGCACTTGTCTAACATGCATGAAGTCTTAGATTCAATTCCTAGTACTCTCCCCACCAAATTAAGGTAAATCATCCCACAGATACCAGACAAACAGACAGCCTAACAACAGACAGCCTATGAACATTTTAACATAATTCCAGAACATCCTCTCAATCTAAGTTTATGGAAAAGTATAACCTACTACAACTAGTTTCTACAGAAAACAAAATACTGTGGTCCAGTTATTTACTTTCTGATGGCCAGCCAAGCCAAAAATCAATGCATTAATTTTATAAAGGTTGGAATAATAGTGTAACTCTATCTTCTTTATAAAGTCATCAGCAGTTTTGGTTTTTTTTTTCATTTAAAGCACTACTTGAAAAATTCTGGAATTTTCCAGGATTCTTTTTAGCTTGGCAAGAGCCTGGTACATACCTCCTTTGGAGAGTAAGTGGTCTTCTCCTAACTTCAATCTATTTATGTTTACAAAAATTTTATTTTCTCTTCTTGATGAGGAAGGATGATACACCAAGTTATATCTCTTGGAAATGTCAAAACTGTTAGGATATTAGGAAATGTCTGATAGACTGATCCTGAGGAAGATCAGGTACCAGGGATCAACAAGCCACCTCACTTCCAGACTGAACTCTTCATGTGGAGAGAGGATGTGTGACTTGATGAGCTGGAACTCAGAGCAGGGTCCTCAGGAATAGAAAATGCCCTGGGCCTGATTGTGAGTCTGAAACACTTCTGTTCCTGTTGACTTTGGAACACAGGGTATGACTTTAGGAAAAGAACACCCAGGCATTTGAACTGGAATGATTTGTCACTGAAAGACAGACTAAGGAGCCAAGATCTACTCTGGCCTATGTCCGTGAGACTGAGTGTAACACTGGGGAGATTAAGAAGGATGAACACATGAGAATGTCTAGAGATGGCAGTTACAGACATGTACTTTAGAAGGTTCATCTCGGTACTGGCACACTTTCGTCAGCTGAAGAGAGAAGACTTCATACCTGCACCAGGATAATGTAATAATGTAATAATAACCTAAATGTTGTGGGGATGGGGAGAGACAAAAGATTCCAGAACTGGTTTCAAGAACTGACAAAAGATTAAAGAACCAAGTTCTTGGTTCACAGACATAATTTGAACATCAGAAAAAAGTTCATTTGAGTTTATGTGATGTACACATTACTGAGATGAGATTGAGTATTTTGGGGAAAATGCCACAGAAATAATGTTTGTGCATTTCTGGTAGACTGTCATGTCAAGTTTCATAAGGTCACTATGCCTTATTACCAGTGATAGTAACCTTAATACATTGGTTAGAGTTTGTATGAGTCACTGTTCTCTAGATAAAAGAACTAAGCAGCGAGAAAACATGGTGGAGCTGTGGAAGGAAGAGAGAAAATATGAAACTAGCTCACATATTTGGGAAAGTCAATGAGTTCCAGACCTGCAGTTGTCACAGGGCGGTGACAATAGAAGTCCCAGGGCCCAAGAACCAAGAGCTTGTGGTATAAATCCCAGTCTAGGAGTTGGCAGTATCAGTGTCAGTTTTTTAGTTTGAGGCCAAAAGCAGATGAAAATCCATGTCACAGCTAGAATAAAACCAGGCAGAAGCAGTTCCTCTTACCAGGTTTTTAAATTCTTCTGAAGCCTTCACCCAGCTGCTGAGACCTGCCCACACCGAGGGCAGCAGCCAGCTTCACACTGTCTACCAGTTCCAATGTTAACCTCATCTCAAATTACCCTGGAGCACCCAGTGTTTGAGCAAGCATGTGGGCCTCCTGGAGTTCCGTCAAACTGACATGTAAAATTAAGTGTCCCCAGTGGGATCACCCGTTTTTTCATTGTAAAATCACTACCTTTATACTAAGATCAGTACAAATGTCAAAGCTATGGGATACAAAGAAAGAATGAGAAACTTTTATAACTGGAGAAAACTAAGGAGAAATAACAGTTGATTGCAATGTGAGATAGGATCCTGGAATAGAAAATAAACTTCATTAAAAACAAAAAAAAACTAGTGAAATTGGTATATGATATATACCTTAATTACTCGCTTGTACCAATGCTAATTTTTAGATTTTAATTATTCTGCTATGCTTATGTGAGTTGTACAAAAGCAGTTTAATATAAAGATTTAAAAATTATTTTGAGTATTTTTGTGTATCCTTCCCCATGAATTGAATATATTATAGTGTATTCCAGAATCTCCTGGTCTCTGCTTCTGCTGCTTTGTACCCCAAAGTGTTTCCATATGAATTGTGCTGAAACTCAGCCAAAATAACTCACATTAACCAGTGGGGTGTTGGTAAGTGTTTAACAACTGCCTCTGGAAACATCTCCTAATTAATAATGTTCATTAGTCTATTCTGAGGCTACAAGTATAATATTGCAGAACACTGAGCTGGAAAGAGGTAGCTCAGTGAGCCACTGAATTTCCCCTATGCAGTTACAATAGTGAAGATAGATGCCAATGCAATATCTAGAAGTAATGATGAATATCTTTACATTTAGAACATAATCTAGTGGAAAGTTCATAGATAGGTGTATACTGCATGACACTATTTCTGTCCAGGATGGACAGCTTTCACCATGGTGGCCCCACAAGGGGGTTCTTGCCTGTGGTGTCAGAGCACAAGATGTTACCTGAGTGTGAGGACATTGGTGGAAGCACATCCATCGCACCGCCAGCCCTGTGAAAGTACAGCGCGCATCACTGTGTGGTGTGTAATGCCAGAAAGGAAGAACAAGAGCCTGTGGTGTTGGCTTCTGCACTCACACTGCTATACTTTTAGCTTTGTTTTTTTAAAAAAAAATCCCAATCTTTATTGGTACATTATGAATACACCTCATCTTTGCATTCAACATTGAGAGTTTGTACCAGAATATGACACGACTTGATTCTCATTTTTCCCCTTTCCCCACCCACCTTCCAACCCCACCCCCTATATACCACATGTCCATGCTCAATAGGATTTGTTTCCTTTTTTATTACTATCACATTCTTTTTCCTCTCATTATTTACCCCATACCCTCCTTCCTTTTAAATATTTTCTATTTCACAATATCAACTATGTATACTAGAATTCATTTACATTTTCATTTTCTCATACCAGAGGAAAAAATATGATATTTATACATCTGTGACCTATTTATTTCACTTATGAGGATGTCCTCAAAGTACATCTATTTGAGTGTGAATGACTCAATCTTATCATTTTAATGGCAGAATAATACTCCACTCTATAAAAGAACCACATCTTCTTTATCCAGTCTCCAGTTGATGGACATTTAGGTTGTTTACAAGATTTAGTGTTTTCCATTTACATGCACAGAAACAGGCTTTCTGATGACATACACAGTGTTCCTACCCAGCAACCTCAACTACTTTGTGCAGAGTCCCTCTTTTGCTTCCCATTGTCTCTAGACGTTTTGTTCATCGTGGCCCCGAGTGTGCCAGATGTACCACAGATGATGCCAGTAAATGCCTGTGTTAAGCTATGGAGCTTTAAATAAAATTAAACATGATACTATCAAGAGGTGGAAAGTGATGGGTAGTGCCCGCTAGCCAGGCACACCCACAACTCCATAGCTGTGATCTTGAGGAACAAGAGTGAAGTGGTACAAGTTGTGAGAAGATCTGCTTCCCTGAAGACAGCGAGACTAACCAGAATTCCAGAAGGGCTTATGCTAAGTACGTGAAAGCTTTCAAGGACTCAGATTACAGACAAACAGGTAGGCTAGTTACCGGGTCTATGTCAGTTAACTCTGTGGTGTTCACACAATGATTAAACCTCCTGATCACGTGGTCCTCAGAACACAATGCGGTTGTTAAGTGACATGTAGCTGCAGTTCGATTTTCATCAATGGCCATGCTTAACAACTGGCTCACCAAATCGCTGACGTTTTAAGTGCTGTATGAACTGGCTTCTGCACGTGGCTGCCATGTGACTGCATCCTAATGGGCTTTCCTCCCCTTCTCTGCCAAAGTCCTCACTTCCTCACCCACTCCCTAAAATTACCTATTAAAATTACCCTCTTATTTGTAAATCTCTTCTTCAGGATGACTTTCCATAATCCTATACGAGGCAGAGGCTAACAAACTTTTAGCAAATACTAGGATTTTAGATTTTTCTTTATAAAAACTGGCAAGTGGCTGTTCTATGGTATCATAAAAAATAACAATAATGGGTAGTATTATTGAGTTATCCATGGTTTCTGCACCTACAGAGTCCACCAATTATGGAGTGAAAAATTCAGGGAAGAAATAAATCATGTCTGTCCCGAACATACATAATGTTTTTTTTTTTTTAATGTCATTTTCCCCTAAGCAATATAGTATAACAACTATTTACATCTCATTTGTGTTATATTAGTTATGATAAGCAGTCTAGACAAGATTTAAATGCATAGATTATGTTAAATACTATAAAATTTCGTGTAGAGAACTTGGACATCTGCAGATTTTGATACTTGAGTGGATTCTGGGCCTCCACCCTATGAAGAGACAAGTCTACTTACTCCATACTAAGCACAAAACCAAATTGTATGTGCATCTGATGTGAACAGTTCTGTATTTCAGATGAAAATCTGAGGTGCAGGGTCAGGTCAATGTGTTCAAAGTCAATATCATTGACAAATATCAGAGCAGATTGATAAGCAGCAAATTTATTATAAATTTATGTTTCAGGCACAGAAGTAGAAATGGCAACTACTTAAGAAACTCAAGAAGCCAATTAAGAAACTGGTTGGATCCTAGATCACAGAAAAGGAAAACTCACTTGACAGACAGCTGTGCCTTCTCCACCACGACCCTTTGGAAGCACAGCAGCCTATGATCTCTGTCTGAGCCTGCAGCTTTATGATGTCACTTACCCAGAACAGACATGCTCCAATGTCCACTGAAAGTGGTGTCAGAGAGTGGGTGAGCATTGTTCTATGGCTGCTCAGGACGTGTAGAATGTGGAACTAGGGCCCAAAACAGAGCTCAGGAGTCTGCCCCTCCTAGCTGTCCACTTCCTCACATGTTGGGGTGAACTGAATTGTGGCCACAAGAGGATGCATAGAGTTTATTGCCTTTAATAAGAGTGTCCTAAAGAGGAACCACTGGGCTTCTTCACACACCACCTCCTACTTATGGATTATTGCCACTATAATCAATATTCACCATGAAGCTATGGTATTCTCAATGTCAATTGCAGTTTGCAAATTCAGTGGAAGTAAATGATAAAATCAAGAACATTAAAGCCAACAGAAGATTTTTAATTTGGTGAAAGGAAGGCATATTTGGGGTCAAAGTTCCAGATCTATGCTGCAATTACTACAGCAGCAGGTAATAAGCAAAGAAATAAATAAAAACCTAAGATGTTTGCTTTCCTTCTTGGAAATCTTTATACCTAAAAGTAAAGGCAGCATTTTTAGATGTAGTTGAGCTCCTAGGTCATATAATGGATCTTTGGGAGGGGGGTTGGTGAATTTAATATTAAAACCTAAGCAGATAGCATTATTATACTCTGAATTTAAAGGAGTTTGAGTCAGCTAGAGGTCCACTGTAGCTTTTGGATGTATGAATGACATGTTATAGCTTGCTGCTTTTCAGCAAGTCTGAATACTAACTCAGGAAGCCAAGAAAGAACTTCCCAGACAACGAGATGACCTTTTGCATATTTGAGAAGCAAAGTATTAATAACTGAACTGAATGAACTGAATCTTAAGTCTAACAGCAAATAGAGTAGATAATTATATTCTATTGTTTTCCAAACATTAATGTACAGTTTCAAAACTTTTTGCTGTAGAATCAAATAACCTTTCAAAAAAACCCTTGATAATCAGTGTTTGCTTCATGAAAGCACCTGCAGTTCCCAGGAGAAAATGGATTTCCTCCCCCTCCATTTCTGTTCAGATCAGAAGAGCATGCTACAAAAACAAGGAAAAATTGTGTGTGCCTAAATTTATGGAGCATAAAATTCAAAATCCACCCAGTAAATGGTACTGTTTCTCTCTGACCATTTTCTCTGTTTAAGGAACAGATTTTACCAGCCTTAACCAGGCCAGAGACTAGGTGAAGTGATACAGCTCTAATACAATAGTTAGGGAGACATATAGAGTCATGAAAGTGCTTGATCAGGCCCTAGGGAAGCTGGTACCTCCTGTTCAGATCTACTCCTCACATGGGAGACCAGTGGCTCTGATTCTAGCCTGTCCTGCATATCATACATTTGTCTGTTAATCCTCTGAATAAATATGCATTGAATATCTGATACCTACCTTACTATTGCAGATCTTTAACCACTTAGTACAAAATATGAGGCCTTCATGTTCTAAGGGAACACAAACAATAAAACATACGTGACTTGCTAAGGTGTATCAGAATGAGATAAGTACTTTGTCTAAAACAAAAAATTCAGGAAAACCAAGAGTGCCAGGAAGACTTAGGACACTTGGCAGAGGTGCATTGATTTATGGGATTCAATAGGCATTAGTAAGAAGAACACATTTGAATGATAATTTGAAGGAAATGTGCATGACTAGGTAGATAAGTGGTTGTATGCCTGACACATTTTAAAATAGGTGGTAAGAGAATATTTCATGCAGTTGAGTGAGACAGTGGGGTTAAGAGAGAAGTGAGTGTTTCCTCAGAGCAGGTGCACAAGGAGAGCACCATGAGTCACTCTCTTTCTCTCCTTACAAGCTGCACATCCCACTGTGTGGCCATCAGTCTCACATCCTACTTCAGCACTAACCCCTTCCTCAAGATCCCACCTCCACGGAGTCATGTGGGCTTAGAGCGTTCACACATGGGTTGGGGAGGGGAACAGAAACATTTGGTCCATAGCACCATTTTCAAATCCAAAAACTTCATTCAGACTTTTAGCATCTCCTGAAGAACGGGAACATTTGTCAGCTGTCTGCCCAGGTTGTCACCTTGGAGACATGTTCCTGCCTGGTCACTGTAGCCACTGTGACTTCCCCATGCTTTACATCTACCTCTCTTACTAACTTGTGCTGGAAAGTTTTCAGTTTTCTGGACTGTATACATTTCTGAAAGCTACAAAGTTGAAGTGTTGAATATTGAGAGAAAGAGAGAGAAAGAAAAAGAGAGAGAGGAGAGAGAGAGGAGTGAGAGACTTGAAAACAGAATAGACATACTTTAAAAGAAGTTTAGATAGAAAGGAAAGTTAGAAAAATGATACAATGGCTTTTGGGAGAAAACTGGGTCAAAAATTTTTATTTAATAAGATCAGAAATAAGATATGGAAAAAATAATAGCATGTTTCCATTCTGCTAATCACTGGCCATTGCCAATCTGATTACTCTGTTTTGCTACTCTGCTATTAAAGCTTTTCATCAAATAGATGAATCTTGGGATTATTTTAATAGTAAAAGATTTTAAAAATGCAAGTCAAGAAGTTAAAAAATGAGCCCCGGGGCTGGGAAAGTTGTTTGGACACAGGTCAAAAATCCAAACAATTCTAAAGTAGGTAGAGAAAAATAAAGAAAACAACAAATAAAACAATAATTATGTTACTTATACGTAATAAATAGCCATAGCAAAAGTTCATCATCACAGGAGCTGTGCTACAATGATCTGTAATTCAATTATTGTCTCAGCACTAAGGACTATATTTGCTTACTGCTTAAGAATTAATCATATGTTTCAAAAGGAGCTCCTAAAATGGAAGTGGAGTTTCTGGAATCAAGCTTTGTAGCCAGTGACTTCTGCCTGCCAGGGTCAGGATAGCTTATATTAGTTCATACCTCTTAGTTAAATTTTAATCTGTCAGGATGATGAGAAATTTAGTTGCAGTCATTTCTGGGGATCCTGGTTCCCTCAGTTGTAGGTTCAAGTCCTACACTGTCTAAACCTTCCAGGGAGCAACTTTGGCTTTGGGCTCATGGTGTTATGGTGAAAAGCCTGTCGGATAACTCAATGTGAGGTCCTTTGGAGAAGAGGCATGTTCATGGTGGACCAAAGCCCCCCTCAGACTACCATTTCTTTTTAGCTAAATGCATCAATCTGATTAGTTTCCTCTATTCAAGGCAGGGAAGTGGTGGCATTAGAAGAAATAGATGTGATCCCTGGAAACATTTTTTGGAGCCTTGGACAAATTCTCCTCCCTCTAAACAGACAGTTTTTGCCTGTAACCCAACCAACACTCTTCCCCAACATTCCTTGTGAATCAGTAAGCTTAGGCAAGTTAAGCTGCATTAATTAATGACTCCAAACTTTCCAGGGACTTATACCCCAAGGCCCGTTTCTTGCTCTTGGTTTTATCAGTTGCAGTATGAATATGTTTCTAACTAATGTTTTCTTCAGTAGTGGGTCTGCGCTGCCAGAGCTGCCCCTTATCTGGTCTCCTGGAAGAAGAAAAACGAGTAATGCCACAATCATGAAATAACACTTAAACTTCTGTTTAGAAATTGCATACCCCACATTTGTTGTCCAAGACACATCACATGAGCAAGTGTGATGAGTGTGGGAGAGTGAGCTGCTCACTGGGAGGGGTACAGAGAAGTGGAGAGTAATAAACAATCATCACACCTCCCCATGGGCACATTTTCAGGAAGCAAGAAATCAAGTGTGTTTACTGGAGGTGGAGCCATACAGATATGAGGTAAAAGCAGTTTGTGTTTTCTTTCTCATTAACTCTGTGTTCTGGGTGAATAAGCACCATTATTCAGATTCTCAAAGAAATTTTGATGTGTGGTTCATTCTAACAATTCCACAATACTACCAGTCAAGTTTTAATCAAGCTTTTAAAACATGTTAGGTCACCCAAGCCAATGATTCACGAGTCCATACTATATTTTAGTACCACTTTCCATTTTGCTAGTAGAGGAACTTAGGCATAAAGTTGCTTGTTAAGAAACAATATATTGTAAGGGCAGGTTTAGGATCTTAAGTATGTAATGCCAGGATCCACACTCCTATCTACTTCCTGCATTTGTGCTGAGGATGATACTTAGTCAGACAGTATCACAGGATCCCAGTTAAGCATCTGTGGCAATTATTTTGTTTCATTCTATACACTGCCTTTTTAAAAGTGTCAACAAGAGACATTTTTCTTTCTGTGTTTCCTTTGAAGTGCCTGCCTTGCAGGTGTAAGGTTCCAAGTTCTATCCTCAGTAACCACATACCACAATGCTGTGGTGGCTCACGCCTGTAATCCTAGCTCTCAGAGGCAGAGGCAGGGGGATTGCTGTGAGTTCAAGGCTTGCCTGGGCTACATAGTGAGTTCAGGGCCAGCCTGAACTACAAAGCAAGACCCTGTATCAAAGAAAAAAGTTCAATTAAGGGATATTGTTGTGTCCATAGTTGAGGTGTGCTAGGACAGTGGAGTGGATGGCTGAGTGACCAAAGAAAATACCCATAGACAGCTCATGAGATATACAGTTTTTAAGATATTAACAGTAAAGGATCAGGTTCATCAAGACTTATTAGCAGAGAAGGATGGAACCCAGTGGCCAGGGCTGTACAGGAGGATACTAGAAGACACATAAAGATTCAAAGGCAAGTGCTAGACTGGGAAATCACAGAAGGCCTAGGAGGAGTAGACCAGGAGGGAAGGCAGTAGAGTTTGGAGGAGGCAGGCTGCACACGTAACAGATGTCCAGTAGAGGAGAGCTGGACTGCAGCACTTCAGTGCTCCATTCCATGCCATTATTGCAGGGAGGGAGTTTTACAGCTTAAACTACACATCAGTGACACCATTAGCTCTCTGTATCTAGTGTCAGAACAGGAACACCTGATATAGCATGTGGGCAGGAAGATAGTTCTTAGCACTGGTTTCCCAGTTCCCAGTGTCCCCTGAAGAATTCTGAAGAAGACATTCGGGTTCCTGTTTGCTTACAATGTCATTGTGACATGGCAAAAGTCTTGGGAACACAAAAGGTACATTTCAGGAACAAGATGCTAAATTCTCTAGTTTTTCTCAGGGACAATACAAGGGAGTAAAATATTCATGCTGCTGGACTTTCAGCAAGGTAGTTATAGGTAACTATTCACTCCTAGATGTTGGTTATCTTTCTGGATACTCAGCTTTTACTAGTTCTAGGGATTTCGGATCCCAAATTCAGGCCCTAACATGTCTTGCATGCCAAAAATCACTCAAAGTCATTAAAGCTATTTATGCAGATCCTGCAACAGAAATTTCCACTTCCTGTTCACTTCTTCCATGTTCCTTTTTCCCTTCTATACCTAACAAAAGAACTTCAGTTTATGAGAACAACATCCCACGTTCATCGTGACAAGGAATCGGTCCTCCTTTATTGCCTTCCTGTGTTGTCTTGGAGGACCACAAATGTACTGCAAAGTCTCGGGATGGAGCAGCACAGTGCCACATCCATGCTTTTCCCTTACTTCACACATACACAACACAAACCCGAGCACAGACAAAGACATGAGCAGGAGGTATGCACATACAGTCCTCTTTGCCTCTCATTCTTTAGACTTCTTACTTTCAGAATGTTTCTCCATGTAAGAGGAAGAAAGAAAGAAAGAAAGAAAGAAAGAAAGAAAGAAAGAAAGAAAGAAAGAAAGAAAGGAGGAAGGAAGGAAGGAAAGAAAGAAGGAAGGAAAGAAAGAAAGAAAAAGAGAAAGAGAAAGAGAGAGAAAGAAAGTCAGAAAGAAAGAGAGGGAAAAGATGAATTTCATTGATTTTATGAAATTTATGTATAAAGTGTTTTGCATAGTACATGGTGCACAGTACGAACTCAAGTAACATTAACCCTTTTTTATTAACAGAGATAACTATTCAAACCATTTTAAAAGTTCTAAAGCTTTATTCTGAGCTAAAATTTAAGAGAATGTATTCCAATTCAATGAGTCACTTAGGACTGATTGAACACCTATTTTATACCGTATCTCTGTGAACTGAAGTCCCTCTCTCAATTCTTATGTTGAAACTGTAATCCACAATGTGATGGTATTGGGGGATGGGGAAATAAATAGGTCAGGAAAGTAGAACCCGCATGTGGGATCTGGATTCCTCTAAAAAATAAGATAGACTTGCTTCCTCTTCTCTCCTTCCCACTCTCTTCCTATGCAACACCCCAGAAAGAAGATGGACATCTGCAAAACAGGAAGCAGACATCACCAGACACAGGAAGTGATGGTGGACTTCCCAGCCTCCAAAAGTGGGGCACTACTCAGGGTGTGGTGATTTGTAATGGAGACCCCAAATGACTAAGATACATATATTGTGCTAAGTTTCAAATCAAGCTTTTTCTCCAACTGTCTGAAAAATTATATCACCTCCTAAGGCTAGTTTCTTTAGGGTAAAATAAAGATGATCTCTGACGTCTCTCCTACCTCTTAAACATTTTGTTTTTGACAGTATTGTCAGAGAAGTGTAGCCCTGATATTCAGTTCATAATGGTCAAATCAACTTTGCAAATTGATTCAGGAAAATCTGAAAATCAATGTCTTGCTGTCTGTGCTACGTCCTAACGGCCTGTCATCATCGGATGGAACTAGTGTTGAGAATGAATAGGACAAGCATGGGTGGAAGTGTGCCACTGAGTGACCGCCGACTGTCCAGGGTAATTCTGAAAATGACATTTCAAAAATCAATTCAGTGATCCCCATCTATCTTTTATGTTCAGGGAAGTGCACTTCTCATCCATTATGTTCTTACAATCAAGAATATCCAGACTTTTGTTGAAAATAAAACATGAGATACATTTGAATTGTCATGACTGAAAGAGCTCACACTGACTTGCTCTCCACTGTAGAAGCAGTTAATTCAAAACAGATGCGCATCACCTTTATCACTCTGTTCAAGAGATTTGCAAAGCCACAAAACACACTGGCAAAACCCTTACCAACAGAGACAACTGTTCAGCGCCACTGAATTATTTTCTGATGCTTTATGTGCAGGATACAGAAATATAATTCTACTTTCTATATCTCCTCAACTGAAATACGTATTTATTGGATTTTAATGTAGCAAACCTAATCTGTATGTTCTGAAAAGACAAACTCCCATGAGCAGAATTATCTTTGATTTTTAGAAACGTTTGTGTTCTTTTTACTTCTTGTATATCTGCTCAGAAGGATAATATTTCTCTCATTCTTTTCTCAAGAAAAATTTAATTTTTAAAGTCTTGCAGAGGGAAAAGTAATAATAATGCAGGTAATCAAAACATGATACAAGGCACAATTTTGCCATCATTTCCCAAGATTGCTCCCTGTGTAATGTTTACCAAGAGGGACTAATTCAGTAGATAAACCAAGCAACTCTGCGATGTATTAAACACAACAGAACAACATTAGTTTGCAAATCACTGCTGAACCTTAATGAAATCATTTCTAATAACAAAACAACTTACACTGGCTTCTTAGAGGAGCATGATTTTATCTATCGAGATTAAAATATTTCCCTAGTTAGTTGTCAGGAAGAATTAATTTATAATGAGTGTTATATTGAACAGGTTGGAATAGCTCCTTTGAGGGGACTCTTATGGATCTGCAACTGGAACTGAACAATTTGAGACCTTTACAAATGAATCAGATTCATAATAAAAGACCAGGGACAATCTTTTGGTTCATAGTATTTCTCACTTGGGATGAGAACTATATTTCTGTGAAAATGTTCTGCTAACTTTTTTTCCTTTTTAGGTCAGGACTACACAAATATTTTATTTTATTTTTTGTGTATGTATTTTCTCTGTATAAGAAGTGGTCAAATTAGACAAGCACAGTTCTCTAGCTAACCACACAGTGGAAGCAGAACAGGTAGGACATGGCCCCATTCTCAACTTTTCTCCACTTGAGAGACTGGTAAGTCAAAGGTGTGTGTGTGTGTGTGTGTGTGTGTGTGTGTGTGTGTGTGTGTGTGTGTGTGTGTTGGGACATGAAGGAAAAGACAACATGTTTAAACAAATATAATGATAAGCATAAAAGTCTGGAGTCAAGGGACTATGGTATCCTTGAAAAATTACAAAATTTGGCCAAAATGTTGCACAGGAAAGTATCAGTTGATAAACTGATTGAAGTAGGAATAAACATTTGCCACAGAATTCTGAAAAAATACACAAAATATGTCAATATACTTCTATCTCCTAAAAAAGGGCTGAGCACTCATGTAAGGACTCAGGGCTATTGATTCTCAGTTGCAATTTGGTGAACCTTTTCTTTCCATGAATTCTTTTTTTTTTTTTAAACAGGGTCTCACTCATAGTTCAGGGCAGCCCTGAGCTCACTATGTAGCCCAGGTGAGCTTCAACTCACAGCAGTCCTCCTTCCTCTGCCTCCTGAGTGCTGGGATTACAGGCATGAGCCACCATGCCCGGCATTGTGATATGTGGTACTGACTGCTGGTGGGCATGAGTCACCGCATCCGGCATTGTTGTATGTGGTCACCAGGGATCAAACCCAGGCCCTTGTGCTTGCAAGACAGGCACCAGAGCCACTGAGCTAAATCCCCACCCTCTTTCAATAATTCTTGAGTATCTCTATACCAGAAAAATAGAGGAGAAATCTCAGTGCTTCATTTATTTGACCCTCCTATTCTCAAGGTCTTGGCTTTGAATTTCAACCCAACTGAAGCCCCAGCACACATTCTCTCTACAAAGATACTTCCTCTGGACCTCAAGATGCAGGGCCCAGGATTAGCATTCTTACATGCATTTGATGTCTTCTAAGCTGCTGTCTCCTATAGCCTGGAATATAAGCAGAGTCCTGCTTCCTGCTATGTCAATTCTTATGTCTCCATTTTCACAGAAACAAAGAGTGAATCCTTCCTTTAGAACTGATCAACACTTTGTCCCTTAAAAGCATCCCTCCCTATCCCTTCATGTAGAGTCTCTTTCCTTTCACACAATAGCATTCTGTAGTATCTATGACATTCTAGAAATAATGACATCATTAACCTCCATTGTTACTGGAGCACAATCCAGAAGAGAGAAACTTAGCTGTACTTAGAGAGGATGAACAGAAGGAACCTTAGCTTTTCATTCTTTTGACCCTCCTACAGTAGACTTATCATCCAAATAAACTCTCCTCCCATAGAAGCTGCAAAAACCGAGCTTGAACTTTACTGTCAATGTTGCTCACAAGGCTTTCTGTAGAATGAGACAGGGAGGAGGCTAGACCTCAACACGAGAGCCATCCTTGGACATCGTATACAAAACCCCAGAGACAGCTTCACTCAGAAGGTGAAGGGCCTACAGTAACAAGTGAATCCCATGCAAGAAGGCTTCTTTGGGACCTGAGGCTTATGAGAAAAAAAGACCAAGCACAGGAAGAAGGGAGAAGGCAACACATAAGCATGGAAGAAAGGAACAGGGAGAATTTCAACCCTTGAGGGTGATAGACAACTTACTTATGAGTAAGGCAGGAGTTACCATGTTAATAGAGGTCAGCAAAAAGAGAATCACACCAGTGGCATTTAAGGTTCTCATTCCATGCTCAAGGAGGAAGCCAGCCACTCTCTCTGTTCTCTTTACTTATAGCCACACATGCTTCTTGGGTCCAGGAGAGACAATAAATTTGCATCTGTCCAATGGGGACAGGAAAGCCCACAGGACAGAGTATTTGTCACAATATGGGATAATTGGCTTAATGTGCCTGGAGTATTTCCTAAATACATGTAGGCACTTAGTAAATGATAGATAAACTTACTGTGCTCTGTTAGTAACTTTCAGAACTCCTATCCTCATGCACATACTACATCTCTAATGGCCAGATAAAACAAAATGGCCTTTTCTTCATTTTCTTAATTGTATTAATAAGTAGATTGGTCAGCAATATTTTTCTTCACATTAAATATATCTTTTCATTGTCAACTGTACTTCCATACACAAAGGTTAGTGGAAGGAGAATTTTGCACTGTTGCCAGGGCCTCCAGCTTCACCTTCCATACTGGGATGTTTTATAATTTTAAACTCTTCCATTAGTGAGCCCAGATCAGATCAGAACAACTCAGACTGGATCCAAATCTACCAGATAAGAAACACTTCAGCCGAGCTGAATTTACTTTTAACACTCATTTGAATGATGGTACGTTGTGCTTTCTGTGGACCACCATGAAGATGACCACCCAGATGAGATGAAATAACTTATCATGAACAGCGCAGTCCCTGTGTGTCCCCTCTGTATGTACCTTCTTCTTTGTCCCTGATAAATGTGACTACTACTTTAAAAAGAAACCATCCTACTTTTATTTTATACATGACTGCAATACTCAGTACTCTCATAGAAACATGATCAATAGGACGTATATAAATATATAAAAATGTGTTATAAAGAACTGACTCACAATTATGGACACTGGCAAATCCTAAGTGTCTGCAGGGTGAATCTGTAGGCCAGACACACAGGAGGGCTGACTGTGATCTCACTCTGATGGCCAAAAGCTTGAGATGAGCTGATGTTTCATTTGAATCTGAAAGCAGATCAAAAGCTGGTGCTGGTTTAGAGGCTATCAGACAGGAAGAATGCACTCTTGACCCAGGGATGGTTGGAACTTTAGTTCTATTCAGGCCCTCAGTGGATGGGGAAATGGAAGGGAACTGTATAGAGCAGTACAATTTATTCATTCATCTTTTATTTACCAATTTAGATGCTAGTCTCACCCAGAATCATCCTTGCAGAAATTCCCTGAGTAATGTTTGATCAAATGTCTGGGTACTCCATGACACAGTCAAGTGACACATACAATTAAAATTAACTAACATAATATTTAGATCACATATGGATGTGCACTTACATGATAAAATCTTTTTACTTTTGTCTAATTTAAAGCTTTATATGATGTTACATAAATTAAAATCACTTTTGCACACATATTTATATGATTTTCTTTTAGTTGACGCATTTGTCCTTTTTATCTATTGTTTTGTGTCCATTTTCTGATATTCTACAATGTATTTACACCTTCTATTATGTATAAACATTTGGCTTATTTAATTTTCTTCACAATTCTATATCCTCTGATCTTTCTTGGTTTTGTTATTCAAATATGCTAGCTACCTCCTCATTACCAGTTAAAATACAGCTGACTTCCTGTGCAAAGACCTGAAAAATCTGTGATTTAAACAAGAGATTTTTTTCTCTCTTCCAGACTGTCCAAGAATAAGCACTCCTATGTCAGTAGTCTAGTACATTCTCTAAGTATATCAATGCATACTTGCTATGTTGCTCAGTTTCCTATTGCTGGCAGAAAACACCCAGCACCTTTAAAGTAAAGAAGTTTATTTTGGTTCACAGTTTCAGTGGATGCAGTCCATGGCCTACCCCCAAGGCAAAAAACACAGGATAGAATGGTGTGGTGGATGAAAGTTGCTTACAGACGGTAACCAGGAAGTAAAAAGACAAGAGAAACCACTGAAAAGAACACTCCAAGTCACACCAACAATGACTCATCTCTTTTAACCAACCCCCACTTCTAAACATAATACTTTTGGACATATTATTTAGGAAATTAGCATTTTTCTACCACAGATAACACAACATTCCCTCCCTAGGGACAACCATCTCCCTCTGGAATCCCACTCAGAATTGTAGGCTCTCTAGGAGATGCTCCATTCCACCTATTAGTTCTGGCTATAGAACATAGCCATCCATAAATGAAATCTGTTTATATGTTTATCCTCTTTTTCCTCCTATACAATAATGGATGACAAATGAGATGGTGATTAAAACAAAGTAAAATATATACTAAGAAAAGCAAGCACTTGCAACACCCAGGGGTTACACTCCTTGTGAAGGGCTAAATTCTTATGAGCAAGACTTCTGGTGATGAATAAATATTCTTGCTTTACCTATTGTGTCATCTGTTGCTTTGTCTTTGGCAGAAACTTTCTCCTGATTTTGCCATGAGAAGATGTTTCCCTGTTTATTACCTAGCTAACCACCACATCCAAATGATTATTGGAAAGTGTGCACTTCCTGGGGAGGAAATCATGTTGCAGAAAATTCCTGCTTCTTTAGGCTTTGGAGATTTGAAAGTTTTAAGAAGATAACAAAACAGTTTTACAAGTGAGTCTTGTGAGTTCTTTGGGAAATTCTCCTAAGCGTCTTAGAATGCTTATTTCTGGTCAGTTCCATTTTGAAGCGATGACAGTCAAAGGTATGTAGTAAAATAGAATTATTCAAGCAGTACACTGGGTATACCAGTTAACCACAAGAAAATAATAAATATTTTGAAGATAATGTTTTCCTTACCTGTTTGGGATAAGCAGAACATGAAGTTGGTCATCACCAGCCATGAGTACCCTCACTCCTATAACGATGGCTACTCAGATAGAGTATTATTAGTGTAGAGCACAGACACTTTAGAAACAGCAATCTAAGCAGAGATTTTCTATATTGAAGTTTTACTCATTATCTCTGTTTTCCCATTGCTTCCTGATTCAGCTTATTATCAGCCATTCAGAAGAAAGGCAATGAGATAATGGAAAATGGCCAAACATCCCAGAAGACAGATTTACTGGAACACTGTACACAGGCCTCCAGGCTTACCCCACTCTGTGGTATCTACATTCTCAAAGCTTGCAGGGCACCTTCCAAAACATGCCACCAGGGTTCTGTTCCTGACATTCCATTTCTAGGGTCCAAATGTGATTCACCATGATGCACATGCACTTCAAAGATTCAAAGCAGTAGCTTCCTTGCTTCTACTTAACAGTTTTGACATAAGCAAGCCTAAATGTTTACAGGGTCTGGAATTCATACTGTTTCTAGTTCATACCTTTTCTAGAATGCTTTGTTATTGTTTGTGTCCAGATATGTAGTTACATGCAGTCCGAAGGGGGACTTTTTTGGAAGTGGCTGGATCTAGAGTGTGTGATGGCAGTTAAGGATTGGAACTGCTAAATCAGTCCACTGACCAGTTTGGCACCCATCTAAGAATGGGTAGCCTTGGTAGAGTGTAAAAGGGGCAGAAAGACGTGGATATTGATGCCAGTTGATTTATTTACTTGCTGTCTTCTGCCTACTGTGAACTGTTTGTATTCTGTGATGCCCTTCTGCCATGCCACTCCACTCTGGAGCCAGCCAACTATAGACTGAAACCTCTACAAAATAAACATTTCTCCGTGAACTTTTGTCAGTAATGACAAAGTAGCAAACACAGCCTTATACATCTGCCTCCTTCTCACAGACCATCCCCATCTTTTCTTGTCACATTTTCATTCCAGTCAACTGAGGGGAAGATAAAAAAGACCAAGCAGCCCACCATTTTCTTTTAAGCTCATAATCTAGAAGGTGCACAAGCTACTCATGTACTCTCTCTTTTAGCAAGAAATGGGTCAAATGACCATACATGGGTATCAGAGAAGCTGGGAAATGTAGTTGTTATTTCAAATAGCTAAGTCCTTTTGAAAGGAAGGGAAAGAACTCCAGATATCAGAGGAAAAGTAGCACTCTGTGTCACAGTCTCTATAATTTTTCTCTAGTAGATCTAGCAGTAACAACTATTGTCAAAAATCTACTATGTTGTTTGCTTTGTTAGTTTCTGTATAAGTTTTGTATTATATATTCTACATACAGTTAGAAATTGTATATCTTCCTGGAGAAGTCAATCACTTAATATGCTATGATCTTTTTCCTTATAATATTTTGTGTGAAAAACTAACATTCATGTGTTTGCTTCTTCTATTTTTCAGTATTTTCCTGATGTATCTTATTCTTTTGTTTTACTTTCTTTTTTTTTTTTTTTTTAGGTTTTTTGAGACAGGGTCTCGCTTTTGTGGTTCAGGCTGGCCCTGAGCTCAGCCTCAAACTCACATCACAATCCTCCTGCCTCTGCCTCCCGAGTGCTGGGATTACAGTCGTGAGCCACCACGCCTGGCACTGTGGTATGTGGTACTGGCCCAGTATTGTTATGTGGTTACCGGGGAATCGAACCCAGGCCCTTGCGCCTGCAAGACAGGCGCCGGAACCACTGAGCTAACTCCCCGGCCCTTCTTTTGTTTCACTTTCACTCATCCTGCATTCTTATGTGTCTTATAAACAGAAGATAGCAATCTTTTTAAATTTATGCTGTCTTTTGTTATTGACATTTTCTTTTTCTTTTAATGTAGTAAGTATTCTGCTATAACAGCTTCAATTTTTAGTCACATGTTGCTAGCAACTTGTATTTTCTGCTATATCTTTGGGATGCTTTCCTAGAAATGAATTTGACATATGGAGGGGTAAACACACATTGAGCTTTATTAGTTCTCCTCCACTGGGTTAAAGCATTGGCCATGCAACAGCAATGTGAAGGTGCCTACTGCCCCATAAGCTCACCAGCGTGGAAAGGGACATGTCTTACCTCAATGTATTGTTACTGTGATGGAGGTTTGTCATTCTGCCTTATGTTAGAGCTATTTGCATTTACGTTTTTCTGTAAATTGTTAGCAACAGTTTAAATTAAATTTCTGGTCTGGGGATCTTTGGTCTTCACATTTTAATCAAGGTCCCCATCTGGGATGATTGAAGGCTGCAACAATGAAAACTCCAAGAAGCCTTCTGCTCCATCCAGAATGGAAAGTGAAACCTTAGCAAACTTTCTGGGGGACAAGCCCATAGGTTCACCCCTCCTAGCCTAATTTCCTTAGGGTCCCAGCTCTCTGTAAGATTTTCTCACCTTTCTTCCTGAAGCCCCAGGATTATTAGTGTTCCTCTCTCATTTCTGGCCTGTAGTAAACTGGCCCTGACCTTCCAGGTATTCAGGCCTTGGTGCACCTTTTAGCTTGTTTCAAAGCAATGACACCTTTCTTTTTAAACCTAGGCTCTAAAATTTTTCTTCTTATTTCATTGCAAAATTTTAAAAAGTATTTGAAAGCAATTTTACTCAGTATTTTTAAATTTTCAGAAACAGAAAAGCATTCTTAACCCAGGTAGTCTATAGTGCTGCAAGAAATAAAAGCATCTGGAGCTGTATTCTTTTTTTTTTTTTTTTTTCTTTTTTAGGTTTTTTGAGACAGGGTCTCACTTTGTGGTTCAGGCTGGCCCTGAGCTCAGCCTCCAACTCACATCATAGCAATCCTCCTGCCTCTGCCTCCCGAGTGCTGGGATGACAGGCGTGAGCCACCATGCCCGGCACTGTGGTGTGTGGTACTGGTTGCTGCTGGGCGTGAGTCTCCACACCCAGTATGGTATGTGGTTACCGGGGATTGAACCCGGGTCTTTGCGCTTGCAAGACAGGCGCCGGAACCACTGAGCTAACTCCCCGGCCTGGAGCTGTATTCTTATAAACATATAAATGAAGGTTTGGTTATTATCAGTGGCCTAGTAACATGATCAAGTTCACGAGGACAGGAGTGGCAGCCTCTTTGCTTTCCACTGTTGCACTTGCCTAAGGCAGGAGGCTGGAAAGTGGGTTCTCCACATGGACTTTTGAATGAATACAAATGAATTGAGCAATATAAAGACTTCAGAGATGCTACAAACATCAGGA
>PVIR01014002.1:0-40962 GCA_004026965.1 Petromus typicus | reverse complement strand
GGGTGGATCACGGGTAGAAAAGCAGAGCACTCCAATGCTAAAGTAGACAAGGGAGGAGAGGTGAGTGATGAGACTGGAAGGTCAAGGGAAAGCCATCTGACAAAAGGTCTGTCCCACTGCCCCTGGTGGAGTTGGGCTGTACGGCACTGCTGCCACGTGACAGCATCGAATGCCCCTTGTGAGCACATCCACTAGAGAGCAGTTCGGATGATGGGTGCAGGTCACCTGGGAAACGCGAGGAACCCTGGAAGAGCCTCTTCTAGTAGCGCAGATAAAGAATAACAGTTTGGTCTCGAGTAATGAGGCCTCGAGTAATGAGTGAGAAGGTTCAGGAATCTTCCGTGAATCAGTCAGGCAGGGATGGGCTTTGAGGCGTTTGTAGGACAGAAGCTGTGTGGACCCACCACTCCCTACTGCCCTTTCTTGTCCCTTGGCCCTAACAGAAAAGGTTAAACTCTCAAGCAGGCAACTTCTGGAGAGCTTTAGGAGACCCTGATACCCAAAGCTTTTCTGAAGAGCTGCCAAAAACACCCCCACAGAGCAGCGGCCCTGGGTGCACAGAGGGAGTAGGGGCAGGGCCCACGCTGAGGTGGGGCTTTCAGTGAAGCCAAATGAGACTTTCTCAACACAGAAGAGAGCACGTGGCACCCCAGCCAATACAGCGCCTCTTCCTCGTTAATGCCAGGTGGTCCATGGCCCCTGTCTGCCCAGCTAGAGTTTGAAGTAATTAACCCCAAATGAGTTAGGCTTCTACAGCCTCCTGCATCTGTAGTCCTCGCTGTCTGGCTGAGGAAGGCAGTGTGTAGTTGTGCTGTCTTTGTGTAGTTCTTATCCCAAAGCAGCTTCCCACTTCTCTCATCCCCCAGCTGACAGCCCTTTGGGCCTAACGCAACCTGCCAATGGGAGTTCCAGACACTGGGGTTTTGTCCAATGGCTAAGCCAACATTTACCAAGAGAAATTCAATGCAAACCAAATTTGTAATTTTAAATTTTTTTGGAAAATACAATTTTAAAGATAAAAATTAAAGTGCAAAATTAACTTTAATGACATATTTTATTTAGCCCACCATACCCCAGATGTTTTCATTATCAAAATATTTTATATTTGTGTTAAATCTTCAAAAGCCAGTGAGTATTTTCCACATAAAACAAATCTCAATCTGAATTAGTGATCTACCAACTGATCAGTAGCCTTGTACGGCCAGAGGCTGCTGTGCTGGAGAGCAGAGAGCGCAGCTAGAAGTCCTCTGCCTGAGACCCCACTCCAATCAGAGAGCCAATAACAGCTGAAAACTGTCCCTCAGATTTCCAGGCAGGAGCCCTTGAGAGTCCTTCCTACAGGACAGTTTGATACAAGAGGTGATCAGAGTCAAAACCGGTCTGTCCTGGGGAAGTGGGTGGGGGTGATGGGGGGTGAGGAGGTGGGGGGACTCATTCATTTAAATACATAATGCCTTCAAAACCGAGATCAGAAGCGCCCTCTGTGCGTTGCCTCATCTACAGGGCCAGAGTCAGGCATCAGGCCACCCATGCCAACATCCTGAACATGACAGTATTCACCCACAGTTGGGTAAATGTGACCACTGAAGTCACAGGCAGAACCAAGAATACAAGAAAGTGTGGAGAAAAGACAGAAAACAAAGAGACCAGAAGTCGAGGCGGGACAGGTAAAAAGAAGGAAGAAACAGAAGAGGCGTGCAATGAAATATTGCTCCAAAGGGTAAATCTCAGCTACTCATTCCCTAGACCCTTTATTCACAGTGAATTGAAGAAAAGCCTTAATGATCTTAGAAATGATGACCTTTTATTAACCTTTTATTTGAAAATGATTTTAAACTTTAAAAGTTGTAAGAAGAGTACAGAGTTCCCAATAACCTTTGTCCAAATTCACCAACTGCTGGCATTTTGCCACATCATTAATTCTCTCTGCCTGAACCAATTGAGATTAAAGCATATACATCATGTTCCTTTATCCTTAATGCCTCAGTGTGCAGTTCCTCAGGAAAAGGACAGTCGCTCATATAACGGCAATGCCATTCTCAAATTCAGGAAATGTTACCTTGATATAAGCCTCTTATCTACAATGAGACCTGGGGAAAGAATGAAAGAATAGAAGAAATGAGGAACTGAATGAAGAATACATGTAGATCCCTCTGTGTGCTACCATCACCCGCTGAGCATCAGCGGCCTTTACAACAATTTTTTTAGGCCCAATATCCAGTCCAGTACCATGCTTTCCATTTAGCTGTGTAGAAATAACTCACTTTTCCTCTATGTGCCTGGACATCTTGGACTTCAGCACTAAATGTTCACTTGCCACATTCAAAGATACTGAGTAAAGTGGCTTCCGAGACAGCCCAGATATTAGGCAGAATTGAAGAGACACAAAGGAATCCTAAACAGTATAACTGAGGACCTACACTGACAAACTACTTTGAGCACAAGAAATGGTCCACCCGGGTCCTTGGAAGCACTTTCTGAGTGACCCTTCTGTTTAGGGCTTACAGAGACATTATGGAAACAAGGCAAAAAGAGAAAAACTAGCCTGGTTCATGAGAAGACAGTCAACATGCAGTTACTCCAACACGGTGCAGTACATGACATAAACATTGAGATGCACGTGCCTGGGGGACTGTAGCTTGCCACCAACTTCTTTTATGCTGGATGCTCAGACTTAAAAGCCCTTGGCTTGAACCACAGGTGTTATTTCTATTTACTGTTTTGCTGACATAGATCACTAACCTCACACTGTAAGATTTAGAGGACATTCTCCCTGTCACATATCAACTGTGTCTCATATCCTTGTAAGAATTCCGTATTTCTTTAGGCCTTGCTATGGTTTGGGATGTGTTCCCCAAGTGTTGTGTCCTGGACACTCCATCTCTGAAGTCATGCGTTAATGGCATTTAAGCAGTCGAATCTTATGGACTAGAGTTATCATAGGCATGGCTTTGATAAAGAAGGGAAATTTCTTGACCAGTCTTCTCCATCTTATACATGACAGCCTCCATCCTGCTCTTATACAACAAGAAGACCTTCCCCAGTACCCTTGCAGATGCAGGGCCCATGCTCTTAGACTTATCCACCTTCAAAATGATTAGTCAAAATCAACTTATCTTGTTTATAAACTACCTGGTCTCCAGTATTTTGTTATACAACAGACAACAGACTAATACAGGTCTGTTCTATGAAATTTTCCTCTACATACAATCCTGTCATTCTGTTCAATCCAGCTCCAGTAGAATCCAAAGAAGAGGTGGAGCACACTCGGTACAGAATCTCTCTAAGACAAGAAGGTGGACAGCTTCTTCTGTAGACGTCAGTATATCCAGCCTCGGAGTCGCAGGCAGACGTCCCTCGACACAGACAGGGGATCAAAGCCAGGGCAGACAAATGGGCAAATTCTGGTGGTTTTTTTCTCTTCTCATCTTCTCTTTTTAAAAATAATTCCATTTGGAAAAGAAAACATGAGACTAGAAGGAAAAAATGGAGACACATATTTTATAAATAAGGAGTGGAGGAGGTGCTGGAGGGAGGGAAAAGGTTGGGCTAAAAAGAAGGATCAGTATATATCTAGTTTAAGTATAAATTCTCTAGGATGTACACATTCATTATGTATATCTAAAATGTATCAATAAAATTAATTTTTCAAAATTTCCTTTGACTTTTGAGAAAGCAGGAAATCATAGTTCTGCTTCATTTTTAGAAAATAACATTGCTAAAGAAACATCTCAGCCTCTATTCTGTATCTTTTTTTATTTTTTATTTTATTTTATTTATTTATTTATTTTTTTTTGAGACAGGGTCTCGCTTTGTAGTTCAGGCTGGCCTTGAGCTCAGCCTCCAACTCACATCACAGCAATCCTCCTGCCTCTGCCTCCCGAGTGCTGGGACTACAGGCGTGAGCCACCACGCCTGGCACTGTGGTGTGGTATGTGGTACTGGTTGCTGCTGGGCATGAGCCTCCACACCCAATATTGTATGTGGTTACCGGGGATCGAACCTGGGTCTTTGCGCTTGCAAGACAGGTGCCGGAACCACTGAGCTAAATCCCTGGCCCTATTCTGTATCTTTTTAAATCGTTTGTGGAATAACATGTTTGGAATGAAAGTATTTTAAAGTGAAATTTACCTCTGCATTCCTGCTCAGTCCAAGGAGGGAGCTGTGCTCTGCCGTCTCCTGTGGACATTGCAGGTTTTACTCCAAAAACAAGCATGTCCCATGCAGCTGGCCCCAAAAAAACTAAAAATAGTGTCCAAGTGAGTGAGACCATGTGAGTGATGGAATCGGGAGCCCCACCAAGGACTGGGCCAGCCTTCCCCAATTGTAGCTTTTTCAGAAAAGTAAAGTCTGTAGTACAGTGAAAAAGTGTAACAAGCGACTGGCACAGAGACGGGCTAACCCCAAAGAGTACAAGAGGAACCCCTTGTGGTGGTGGAAATGACGCGTGCTGGTGGCGACAGTGGCTGCGTAAGTGCACACGTTGGCCGGAAGGCCTGACACAGGTACTTTGAGGAGATACATTCTAGCAAATGACACCTCCGTCATCCTGCCTTTTAACAAACAGAAAATTCAAGATAATAGTGAGAAAGTATAAGACAACACATAGGATGAGAGAGCGGATCTAAATGATATATCAGACAAGAATGTGGACTCCGGAGTATATGAAGACCTCTCACAACTCAAGAAAAACAGCAACAACAAAAAAGATCATTTAAAACTGGGAAGTAAACATCAAACAACTATAATGGGAGAGACCCTGGCACCACGCTGTCACAAACGGACAGGTCAACTAAATAAAATAATTCAACAAGGAAATATCAGAGATCAGCCAAACCTTTAGACAAATGGACTTAGTAGATCTACAGAGTGATCCACCCAACAGCAGAATACACAGTCTTCTCAGCAGTGCATAGGACTTTCTCCACTACAACACACACTTAAGTAAATGCAGATTCCAAAATAGCCTGTGCAGATCACCGTGCAATCAAACTATAAATCAATGAAAATGCACCACAGAAATTGTGGAAATTAATCAATCCTCCCTAAATAATCAATGAGTCAGAGAAGAAATCAAAGAGACTAATTTCTAGAAGAAATAATGCTGGTACAACATTCCTGTGGGACAGAGTGAAAGCCTCCTATGAGGAAGGCTTATATCTTTGCATACTCACGTCAAAAGTGAGAGAGAGAGAACCCAAATAATTAACATAATGATGCACCTCAAAGTCCTAAAAAAGCAAGAACAATCCAAACCAAAGCTAATGCGAAGGAAAAAATTATAAAGGTCAGAACAAAGATAAAAGAAACTGAGACAAAAATACTTTTAAAAATCGATGAATCAAAGAATGTGTTCTTCAAAAGAATAAACAAAATAGACAAATACTTAGCCAATATTATCAAAACACAGGGGAAAAAAGCTTAAATCAACACAACTAGATGTGAAAACAGTAACATCACGACCCCACAAATCAAGGAGATACTAGTAACTACTTTGAAAACCTATACTCCAATAAATTGAAAATTTCAGAAGAAATGGATAGATTCATGGATATATATCAATTATCAAAAATTAACTAAGAAAATGTAAAAATCCTAAATAGTCCAATAATTAGAAATGGAATTCAAATGGTAATTAAAACAAAACAAAACAAAACAGAAAATCCCAGGACTTGATGGATTCACCACTGAATTCTGTACAATCTTCAGAGTGGATGTAACACCAGCATTCCTCAAAGCCTTTAATGAAATTGAAAGGAATAGTGTTATAGCTTGTGTCCAGGTGTCCCTCCAAAGCCTCATGTGGTCATAGTGGGGACTTTTCGGAAGTGGTTGCCTCTAGATACTGGGATCAGGTGTGTGTGATCACTAAATTAGTCCACTGAATGGCTTCGCACGGCTCTGACTGTGGGTAGTGGGAAGGCTCTCCTCCCTTGATGTGAGCGCTACCCCCCCAAGAGTGGACAGAATACAAGGGACACAGGGGGCTGCTGCGGCCACTTGCTGCTTCTGCTTTGCTGCCTCCTGCTAGCCAGAACTGCTCGTCCTTCGTGAGGCCACCCTGCCTTGGAGTCAGCCAAATATGGACTGAAACCTCCTCAAACTGTGAGCTGAAATAAACCTTTCCTCCTTTAACTTTGAGTGCTGGGTATTGTTCTCAGTTATGTACCTTTTCTAAGTAAAGTACCTGAGACAAAAGAAGTGCTCCCAAAGTCATTCCTGGCAGCTAGCATTACCCTGATTCCAAAACTAGCAAAAAAACAACCAAAAAAGAGAACTATCTTTTTAATAAACACAGGTACAAAAATCCTCAACCAGATCCTGGCAAGTAGAATGCAACAAGTCATCAAAAAGATCACACATTGTGTCCAAACAGGACTCATCCCAGGGATACAAGAGTGATTCAATATATGCAAATCAATAGATGTGATACATCACATAAGCAGAAGCAAGGCCACGAATCACAGGATCATCTCAGTTGATACAGGAAAATCCAACATCCAACAGGACAAAATCCAACATCCATTCATGATAAAAAACACAGAAGAAACTATGTACAGAAGGACCTGGCCTAAATTTGGTAAATGCCATCTATGACAAACAGATGGACAACATCATATTAAGTGGGGAAAAGCTGAAAGTTTTCCCTCTAAAATCAGGAACATAACAAAGGAGGCCCCTGTCAACACTCATGTTCAACATAGTACTCAAGACATTAGCCAGGGCTATCAAAAAAGAGAAAGAAATAAAAGAAATATGCACTGGAAAGGAAGGGATCAAACTATCATTATCTGCTGAGGACATGAGCTTGTATATATACGACCCCCAAAACTCCACCGTGAGACTTCTAGAATGAATAACTAACGCAGCAGGAAAAAAAAAAATCAATAGCATTACTATAGAACAATAATGAAAAGAAACAAAAATGGAAAGAAACATTATCATAAAAGAATCATTATCATCAAAGAAACATAACAATATCATTGACAATCACATAAGGAAAAACTGAATACCTAGGAATTCACCAAGACAGTAAAAGTTTTTCCAGTGAAAACTATAGTAATCTGAAAAAGAAGATTGACGAAGACCTCAGAACATGGACAGATATCCCATTCCTAAATAGGCAAAACCAATATAGTCAAAATGGCCACACTTTGAAAACTGTCATACAGATTTAACCCAATTTCAATCAAAATACTGATCGCATTCCTTCCAGCACCAGCGAAAGCAATGTTATGGAGCAGAAGAGACCCAGAATAGCAAAAGCAATACTGGGCAACAAGATCAAGTCTCAGGGCTTCAGAAGAGCAGACTTCAAGTTATATTATGGAGCTACAAAAATAAGAACAGGATGGTACTGCCACCAAGACAGATGTGTGAACCAGTGGTACAGAACAAAGGATGCAGAAACAACCTCACACATTCTGCCATCTCACCTTTAACAAAGGAGCCAAAGACATACACTAGAGGAAGGAGAGCCTCCTTAATACATAGTGCTGCAAAAACTGGCTATCCACAGCAGAAGATTGAATCTAGACCAGTATCTCTTACCATGTACTAAAGTAAAATCAAAATGGATCAAAGTTCTAAATGTTAAAACAGAAACATTTAATCTGTTGTAAGATATAATATGTAAAATTCTTGAAAACGCAAACATAGACAGGTACTTTCTGATCAGAATCTCAATTGAAATGACCTCAAAAGAAATAACATCAACAATTAATGAATTAGATCATATCAAATTTTAAAACTTCTACAAGCAATAAAGAAAAAAAAAAAACCCGACAAAGTAAAGAGATAAACTAGATAATGGGAAAATTTCTGCCAGCTGTTACTGGACAAAAGTCTAATATCTAGAATATATAAAGAACTCAAAAAAAAAATTAGACCCCCCCCCCCAAAAATAAGACCCATTCAAAAAATGGGTGGGCTGGGGATTTAGCTCAGTGGTTCTGGCACCTGTCTTGCAAGCGCAAGGGCCCGGGTTGGATTCCCCAATAACCACATACAATACTGGGCGTGGAGACTCATGCCCAGGAGCAATCAGCACCACATACCACAGTGCCGGGCGTGGTGGCTCATGCCTGTAATCCCAGCACTTGAGAGGCAGAGGCAGGAGGATTGCTGTGATGTGAGTTTGAGGCTGAGCTCAGGGCCAGCCTGAACTACAAAGCGAGATCCTGTTTAAAAAAAAAAAAAAAGGCAACTGAAATGAATAAACACTTCTCAAGGAAGATATAAAAATGGTCAGTAAATATATGAAAAATGTTCATTGTCTCTGACCACTACAGAAATGCACTTAAACCATCTTATTCCAAAAAGAATGGTTATCATCGAGAAATCAAATAATAACAGAGGCTAGCAGGACTCTGGGGGAAAGGGACTCTTCTACAGTTCATAGGAGTGTAACCTAGTAAAGTCACTATAGAAATCAGTACAGAGATTCCTCAAAAAACTAAAACTAGAAACTCGATTTGATCCTGCTCTTCCCATTCTACATACTATATTTCACAGAAAGAGTTAAGACATCGTATTAAAGTGATATGTGCGTGCCCAACTTTAAAGCCGCGTAATTCACAATAGCTAAATCATGCAAGGGACCTACATGTCCATTAGCAGGGGAATAGATAAAGAAAATGTGGGGGCCGGGAAGTTAGCTCAGTGGTTCCGGCGCCTGTCTTGCAAGCGCAAGGACCCAGGTTCGATTCCTCAGTAATCATATACAATACTGGGCGTGGAGACTCACGCCCAGCAGCAGTCAGTACCACATACCACAGTGCCGGGCGTGGTGGCTCACGCCTGTAATCCCAGCACTCGGGAGGCAGAGGCAGGAGGATTGCTGTGATGTGAGTTTGAGGCTGAGCTCAGGGCCAGCCTGAACCACAAAGCGAGACCCTGTCTCAAAAAAAAAAAAAAGAAAATGTGGGATTTGTAAACAAAGGAGCACTGCTCTGCTATTAAAAAAAGATAAGTTATTTTTAGGAAAACATGCACCATTAGACCATAAGTGACATAAATCAGACACACACGCATGAATATAGCATGATGCGAGAAACCTAAATATAAATACAATGCAAGATGGAAGATAGATAATAGGAAATGAAGAGATAGATCTTTTTGCAAAGAGGAGGGGCACCAAAAGATGAAAAGATGGGAAGAGAGAGTAAGAGAATGAAAAAAATTAAGGTGTGTCGTATGTATGGATCCTCTCCTCACAAGGATTGAAATCATTGTGTATTGTAAACATGCACTAATTAAAAAATACTTTAAATGGGCAAGAGTTGTTGACTTCTAATTAAACTAAACATAGAATTACTACATGATGCAATAGTTGTATTGAAGGTTTATATTTAAAAAATGGATCCTCAAAGAAAAGCCACTAAGTGGAAACAGCCCAAGTAAATGTCCATCAACTAAAAAGTACACGAATATAGTGTGGCATATTCTGCATACAGTACAATAGTACTCCATCATAAAAAGGGACAAAGTTTGACACAGTGTGGATGAATCACAAAAACACTGCCAAGTAAAAGAAGCCAGACACAAAGTGTCACCCATGATTACTTTATGTGAAATAATATTCCCTTATACAAAATACCCAGAACAGATAAATCCATAGGGACAAAATGAGGATTGGTGAGTGACCAGCCCGGTGGCAGGGCACAATGGGAGGGATTAGTGGGTACAGAGATTTGCCTTTGACGGAAGGCAAGTGTGGGACAGATAGAGACAGCGGACACCCGGCACCGTGATGCCAATTGTGATTAAATGTCACTGAATTGTTCTCTTTAAAAGAGTTCTTTTATGTTATATGGATTTCACTTCAAGAACAAGACTATTTTAAGAAAGAAAATTAGTGCTATTGATTAAAGTCTCTCAAAAAAGTATTGTGTGGCGCAGTTGACAAAGCTCTGAAAGCGTTGACAGAAACAGACTGTCCAAGGTGAACTGGGGAAAAGAAACACAAGGCCCAGCCATGGACACAGGACTTTCAGAGCAGCTGGAAGAGCGGAGGCAGATGACAGCGTCCTGGAGCCAACCCACAAAGCCTAGCAAGAGCCGGAAGACATCAGCGTCCACCAGAGTACCGTGATCCTCCTTCACCCAACAGGAAAATGAGAAGACCTGAGAAGAGCGACGCCAAGGCCAGATCTCCACCGCCGTCTTCGCCCATGGCCCTGGCTAACCCAGGGTTCCTGCGGCCTGGGGAAGTCGAGGTCACTGAAGACAGGCTTTCCCTTAGAAGTGTCAGACAAATTTCTATCAACCTGGAAACAGAGTGTCCAGCCTCCACTCGACTCTGTACATCCGACTAGGATAAAGACCCCAGAGAATGATTCCCCAGGGCTGGGTGGAAGTCTCAGCCTCTGGCCTTCAGAACAGTTCAAGATAAAGAGGTTCTCACCTGTGAAAGATGAACTAGTGTTAGAAAGAAATGCACAGGGGTGAACCGAGATTTGTGCTGCTCTCCTACCTTGCTTCCTTCCTCCTCGTTCCCTTCCTTTTGTAAAGGACAGAAGCTCAGTAAATGGTGTGATGTGACCCCAATCGTCAGATATTTGACAAACTTAAGCTCAACTCATGCACAATGATCATGGAAAAAAAAAAAAAAGGCAATCAGGAAAACCGAAGCCCACGGATATGGAGTAATTTCTTCAAGGTCGTTTCCAGTGAGTCTGGAACAAAGTTACTCCAGCTTCCTGGAGCTCCACAATATATTTTTGGGTTTTCCACAAATAGTCCTTTCCGGAATAAATCCAAACCTAAGTACAATGCACGTGAAAAGGACCTGAGGTTTCACTGGTCTGTAGATTGTCAGATTGTGCAGGATGAGGGATATAGTCATTAAAATACAACTTCCCAAATTAGAAGACATAAAACTCCACTATGCTTCAAGGAGCTATTGGATCATTTGAAGCTCAAGCCTGGCCAAGATCTGAGAGTCTTGGAGGTAATTAGCTCACTTTAGGTCTCTGGTAAGACTTTGAGGAATCCTGACCAATCCAGGAATCTTAACGGCCTGGAACAACCCCTAAGGAAAGTTTAGCAGCAAGGCGCCCCCTGGTGGTCCTCTTGACCAGGGACGATGGCTCATTCCAGAGCGTTCTACCCTCTTAATGACATGGTAGAAGCAATTTATTTCTCTCTAATTCAAAATATGTTTTAGTCAGTATTTTTATTTTAATCCTTTTGAGTTTTAGAGCAAATTTACTCACCATTGTATCCCAAATTTAGAAAATGGTAGTATTCACCTGTGGGAATAAAATGTTGGCTTTCCACCATAAGTTAGTCTTTTTATGGGAAAATAAATACATAAATGACAGGAAATATGTACCCACCTCCTACTCTGTACAGAACTTTTCCAAACCTAATGCTGCCATGAGGCCTTTGGTGAAGGATCCAGAAAAATGAGGGTGAATATGTCCCAAGTGAGATTAATCATTCCTATAAGTAACTGAAGTTGTCTTGTCAGCCTGAGGGTAGTCTTCAAATTTGAATTATTGTCTTATCATTTATATGTTCCAGTGTATAGTCCATTTATTCTCCACCTCATTTATTTTTATGCAAACAACTTATTATTTAGTTCTGATGAATGATTTTTCTTATTTGCTTTTAAGCATTGATCAGCCACAAATTCTAAAATAAACACATAATTTATTCTGAGTGTAGAAAGGCAAAGAGGTACAATTAATTAATTTGCCAATGTACTATTATCAGTGAATATTAAAATATGTATAAAATATTGCTATTCTGAATAAGCCTATAAGCCAGGGGTTGACAAATTGGGGGGTAAAGGGCCAGAAGGGAAACTTTTGAGAACGTGTAGCCCAGGAGGGGTCTGCCCACATACTCACATCTGCTGTTGAAGCCCAAAAGCAGTCAGAGACGATGGATGTGGCAGGTGTGGCTGGATTCAAGTTAAACTCTATTTACAAAGCATACCTGAAGACCAGCTTTTTAATGACCTGCTGTAGTGAATGGTTTTTCCCCTGGAGTGCTTCACCTTTGGGAGAAATTGGGAAATGTACATGCTTACATACTAAGATAGTCTAGCAGCCATATTGGCTTCATAATTTTATTTTTATTAAGCTAATATTTACTTGTACTGCTTGCATCTGAGTAATCATATCATTTACATACCTTTCCTGTGATATATTCACCTTTGTAAATTAGTATCAAAATTTATTGGCCCATTTTTAAAAATTATGACCCAGCTAACCTGCTACTAGACAATAAAATAAATAAAAGCAGCATTCTCTGCTTGCAGGAATTCTTACTGTCTGAGGCTAATAATCTGGTTATTATACCACAATTTTAGACAAATATATACTTTTTATATTTTCACTCTAACATCCATCTTGTTCCATACAAAATCTTCTGAAGACTTGCTTGAGTCTGATTAGAGGGCTGGGAGCTTTCTGCCTAATACATGTTCAATGGTTTGTGCTTAATGTGAGTTCTGAAGAAAATACCAGAGCCTCAGGCATAGCATCATCTGCTGCCTAGGGTTCATTTCCACCCGCTTGGCAGCATCCAGAATCAATGGTCTTACCTTTGAAAACAGTCTAGGAAACTGTGTTTTGATAATTTAAGATTGTTTAGAAAACCGTAAAATAGGGCCACCAATATAGCTCAGCAGTTCCATCCTCTGTTTTGCAAGCGCAAAGGCCCGGTTCAATTCCCGGTAACCATATAACAATACTGGGCGTGGAGACTCAACCCAGCAGCAACCAGTACCACACACCACAGTGCCAGGAGTGGTGGCTCACGCCTGTAATCCCAGCACTCAGAAGGCAGAGGCGGGAGGATTGCAGTGATGTGAGTTTGAGGCTGAGCTCAGAGCCAGCCTGAACCACAAAGTGAGACCCTGTCTCAAAAAACCTTTAAAAAAAAAAAGAAGACCCCCAAAATAAAAACATGATTTGTGCCTTTGAGGTGTTCCCCTTTTATTAATTTTTAGTTTAATAAACTTTAGTTGAATCTTGACTTGTATGAAGATTTTGTTTCTAACCCTACTTTTTGCTCATGACACATTAGAATGTCTTAGTTTTCAATGTACATCTTACTGAATGACGAGCCCGCTTTCCTTACAAAGCTCCTAGGCGGAGCAGGGATGTCAACTCGGGTATCAGGTTGATCCTTTTGCAAGCACAATTATGTCTCCTTTCTCTGAAGAGGTCATGCCAGGCCCCAGCAACCCAGAGCTTTAACAACAGCATTTGGTTCTTACATTTACAATATTCCTACAACTTATAATATTTCACTGTAAGAAATAAAGTAAGTTATTTCCATATTTTCTCTTTAGGTTAAAATCTGTTGTTTTTAGCGTATGCCTGTAACTTTAAAAGCTGGCTGTGCATCATGCATTGTCCTGGGAGAGGACCAGAGTTCCAGAACTTAGCATCTTCTCATTTCTACTGGCACACAGGAGATCTGAGCTTTCAGAGTGAAATGGGAAATTGACCAGTCAAGCCAGTATTCCAAGGGGAATCTCCAGGAAGGGTTAGAATCTAATAAACAAGTAGCCATTTGTCTTCAGGAACAGTGTATGTCCCGGGGCCCAGGATCAATTTCATAAGCAGCAAGATCCAGGGATGCTCCCAAGAAATGTGATCACACGTCCCTGAGAAGGCGCAGAGGGTAAAACTCTGCCCAGCCCAGCTCCCACTCTGCCTCTCAGCAATTAGAGCAGAGATTTTTTTTCTCTCTTTCTTTTGAAGTGTGTTACGAATAGAGAGTGAAATGAAATGAGTTATCACCTGAAAAGGGCACACACACACACGCACATACACACTTGTGTGCACACACAGAGCTCATGGTGCTTTGTGATACCAACAGTATCTATTCCATTTGAAATAGTGTCGAACCCAGTTTGAATGTACAACTCGTGTGTGTGTGTGTGTGTGTGTGTGTGTGTGTGTGTGTGTGTGTTACCCAGGATTGAACCTAATGCCTTTGCACTGAGCCTTTCTTTTATTTTAATGGGGGGGGGCAGGATCTCACCTTGTTGCCCAGGATGAGATGACCTTGTGCACCTCCTGCCGGGTCCCGAGGCTCAGGACTGTAGATGGGTCCCACCAGCTGTGATCCACAGGTCTCAGCCCAGCTGAGCAGGGCAGGAACCAGCCCCTTGTCTCAGGGCTACGAGGTGGCTTCAGCAAGACCAGTTCCAGCAGGGCAGGGAAAGTAACTAACTATAAATTTTTTAATTAAAATGTAAATGATTTTAACTAGAATATCTACTCCCTCCCACAGTGGCAGTCCTACATCATCAACTCCCAACCTTCACCCTCTCAGCCATGGCCCAGCACCCTCCAGATCGCTGTCTTTTCATACCTTTTCCTTTAATACACTTATTTATTTTACCTGCGGGATTTCTTTGGAAGAACTTTTATGCAGTAATGGAGACCAGGGTGTCACTGGCTACAAAGGTGGCCGTCTGGTGTCCAGCCCCAGAACACTACCTACTACTTCACTCAAAGCCTTTCTAACTTGGCGTCTCTTATCCTTGCCCACATGCAACTGCTTAGTCACCTATGAAGATGGCTTCTCATCTCCCCATCGCAGGGAAGCGTCACTTGCCCCACTGCCTCACTGAGCCCAGCTGTCCTCTGTCTCCTCAGCCGGGATGGCCCGGGATGGCCCGGGCTTTCGTAACGCTCCCTGTTCTCAGATGTCTTTATTCCCTCTGCAGCTCCTGTGCTGGCCCTGACTTCCATCCCACCTCAAAACATCCTTCCGAGCTGGCCATGCCATTGTCCCAGTACCCTCAGAACAGGGACTCAGGGACACCACCCCATGGTCAGCCCACTCTCTCAAATAGCTGAAGATGCTTCTGGAAGGTCCTCAGCTCCTCAACACCAAGTGCTTTCAGTCCTTCCTCCCTGCGCCCGACCTCTCCTGAGCATCAGCCTCCTGAAGGGTCTTCCTAGTTCACCCAACATCCAGCAAGCTCCGCCCAAGCTCCTCCTGCCCTCCCCTCCGCCTGCTGCAGGAGCCCCCTGGAGAACACGTCTCGGTCGAGGCTTTCCTTCCTTCCTGGTGCTTGTCACAGAGTTTCACTGTGATGTTAGGTCAGTTATTTGATTCCCCAGGGCCTCAGTTTTCCCTTCTGTAAAGTGAGGGAAACAGTAACACTGACAGCAATGGGGTATGGATCACCTTGTGCATGGAGAGTGCTCAGCATTCAACTGAGAGCTCCCCAGAGGCCTGATGCACCCGCCACGATGTCACACACAAGTCCGCACTGCCACCCCTGACCCTGGCAGGAGCTCAAACGTCCATTCCCCAGCTTTCCTCAGGCTCTTCCTCCCAGTGTCAGGATTAAGCATCATTCCTGCGGGCACAGACAGCCCCACCTATGGCCTGAGGTCAGGGCTGTGCCACTGAGCACACCGGCCTCTGAGCATGCTGCCTGGAATGCAGTGGACACTCCTCAGATACCTGCTGGGTGAGTGACTAGAAGCCTGTGCTCATAAACAGGAAAACGAGATGCAGGTGGAGGACAACTTACTGACAATTACCAGTGTCTAGAACAACAACTGTAATACGGACAGGACCTAAAACGATTGAGGTAATTGTACAAATAAGAAAAATGAATTTTTCTCACAAGCCTTATATATAAGTTGAAAACTTGAAAACTATTAGGTACATTAAAAGAGCTCATTCTTTCACAGAATAATCTGTTCTCTTTTAGTAATATAATTGGTACTCACATGACATCTGACACTTTTTAAAGTTTTCGTTTCTATCACGTTTTCTTAAAACGTGACAATACAGATGTCTTCATCTGTCTTCTACCAGCCCTCTGAGGTAGTAGTAGGAAAATGGTAAACAAAATGCTCTATTTTATTTCATCCTGGCTAAACTGATCACATTTTGACATTCTCAGCGCATGGAGGAATAAGCATTTATTAATGATTTTAAGCAAATTATATTTTATTAAAGGAGTATTCAAGTGCACTGCATGTACTTTCTGGACATATTTCTAGTAAGCGCATTTCTTCAGAGTGTATTCAAAAGTCATGTAACTTACTTGTGTTACTATAATTAGCTCCATAGTATCTCAACGAAGGGGGACAAGCCTTTGAATAGCAGCACAGCAAAGCTGACTTGTTTGTTCCGGCTCGTCACTGTGTCATTATGTTTCACGGGACATAATTACCTGATAACACAGATGCGCTCACATAATAGCCCTCCGCATTATCACAGGATCCAATATGGGCACTTTATGACTCAAGAGATATCCTGCCTTTTCATTCTTATTTTATACTACACATACAATTTCTTCTTCATACCAAGCATTCCATCTTCATTACGAGGTATTGGGAAATGCATATAAGAAAAGTCAAGTCAGCTGCCAGCCTGCCACATGATCCCTTACCTGTGGATCATGGCTGCAGACTCTTTATTTCAAAAACACAGAAAGAAAGGAAAAGCTTTTGTAAAATTTTTGTAAAATTATTTACTTATTGAGTGTATTATGTATATTATACATATGTAATTATTTTAGCGAGTGCAACAATAAATTCTTCTACCCATTCCTTTCCAGCCTCCTTTCACATTTTTTCCCCACAAAATACACAGTGACTATTTTCCTTCATCATGAAACATTCTTCTCTATCATTGTTCTTTATAACTTAGAAAAAGTCCACCGAAAACTAACCATTTGAACGTGAACAACTCAGTGTTCTTTAGCTCACCAGCAGTGTGGCACAAACACCCCCCCTTCAGTCTCCGTAACATTTTGAACGTGCAAGAAGAAAACTCATTAAGCAGCCACTTCTGATTCGCCACTTCTGGCAAATAGAAGTTGGCTTCTCACGTCTCTTAAGTCCCCTGTTCTGGACATATTTGTTATGAACTCCGTGGCTTTTGTGTCTGACTTCTCTCACTTAGCACGTTTTCAAGGTTTAGCCACATGATCGCACGTATGGCTGTGGCTCAGTAATATTCCCCTGGATTTTCAGGCTTCACTTACCCATCCCCTGCCGTGCACATTTCAGTCACTTCTGCCTTTCCGCCTGTTGTACATCATATTGCCATGAACATCCTTGAATCCAATACACATTCAGTTCCTATTTTTAATTTGGTGGGATGAAATCATTAGGCTACAGAGAAATTCTGCTTAACTTTTAAAGAACTGCCTGTTTTCCGCAGCTGCGTAACCATTGTACTTTCCCACAAAAAATGGATGAGGGTTCCAATTTCCCCGACTTTTGAAAAAATGATTTTATGACACTTTTATTATGACCAACCCCCTGGTGAATACTGAACAGCATCTTGTTGTGCGACATACAGGCCCTCTCCAGCCTGCACAGCTTTCCGCTCCTTGGGCGTATGACATATTTACCTGGTCCTCCAATGATGGACATTTAAATCAATAACTTTTTGTGTTTGCATGCAGTATTTTGGCGAACATCTGTAGTGTAATCTTTATACAAACCCTATCTTGTTTTAAATATACAGTCAGCTTTCTGTACCTGTGGATTTCATATCCACAGATTCAATCAACTTGGGATCAAAAATATTTGAAAAAAAAATATTGCATTGATCCTGAACAAGTACAGATTCTGTTCTTGTCATTCTTTCTTAAATAATGCAGTACGACAAATATTTACATAACATTTACATTGTCTTAGGTGGCATTATAAGTAATTTAGAGATGGTTTAAAGTATACAGGAGGATTGCACAGGTCCTATGCAAATACTGAACTATTTTATGTAAGTGACTCGGACATCACAGACTTTAATATTTGTTGGGGACCTGAATGCAATCTCCCCTGAATACTGAGGGACGACTGTATAACCCTGAAAGTGGATTTGTTGGAACAAAAATAAAATTAAGACTTTGGGCATATATCACCAAACTGCCTCCAAGAAATATTAATCTGATTTACATTTCCTACATATTTGACCTCCTTTGTGTAAGTTACTCACTCCTTGCAAAATATGTAACATAAATAAGATAAACTGCTTTGTCCCTTAAACCCACTGGAACTAAGTTTGTACAGGCATATGTCATCTATTTACACATCTGGCTCTTATATTGTAGCATATAACCAATGCTGTCCTTTCAAATTGTCTGAGGGATTAATTTATTTATATGATATGAAAAGTCTTTGCGATCATTCAATTTATATAATCAAATGTTGGATTGTTCAGTTTCAGTGATGTGGGGATTTGAGTAAAAACTTACTAGTTTGACTAAATCTCCAACTAGGTAGTCAACTTGTACAATGAGATTCAATCTTGATGATCCATCATCGCTTCTGTCAAGACAATCTCCATTTCCCTTTGTTGCAGGACCAGCAAAATGTTGGATTCTTTAGCTTTTTCTTAGGGGGATGGCAGTTTATATAGATTAAATTATTAAAGCAGTTAAAAAACATCTCTTTGGTGATGACCTAGGTTTCCCTTCATGGGTCCTCAAATTGTGAAGTTGGTGACTTCTGTCACTGTTTACCAAAAAAATGTCATTTCATATACCTTGAAGGTCCAGCATAACACTCATAAGCGAAGAAAAATATTCTATGGGAAAAACAAATACCAGTCTTAATTTCCTTTTCTTTTTTTAGACAGGATCTTGCTTTGTAGTTCAGGCTGGCACTGAGCTCACTATGCAGCCCAGATGAGCCTTGAACTCACAGCAATCCTCCTGCCTCTGCCTCCCGAATGCTGGGATTACAGGCGTGAGCCACCATGCCCGGCATTATGGTATGTGGTACTGATTGCTTGGTGGGCATGAGTCACCATGCCTGGCATTGTTGTATGTGGTTAGGGGGAGGCAGGGGGGGCGGACCTTGAGCTTGCAAAGCAGGCACTGGAACCACTGAGCTAAATCCCTGGCCCACCATTTTAATTTCTAAGTGCTTTTATTGTTACTTCTAGGCTATTACACAGGAGCAATTAGAAGTAACTACTTCAATGAAAACATAATAGAAAATTTATAATAGGTTCTTATTTTTTCAGAGTATGACACAAATTGATATTACACTGGCCCTGTTTTGGAATGCAAGACCCTATAATTATTTTTTTCTTTTCCACCCTATGTAATTAGGCACATAAACCAAAAGGACTCTTTTGTCTTCATAGCCATTAGGCTCTTCAATTTATGCCATATTTTGTGGATAATAGCTTGAGCATGTTACAGTTCTAATTTGCTCCTGACTTCAAGTCACTTTCACTATTTGCTGATAGAGTTCCAATCCTAACTTTATCTTAACATTTGCACTAACCTGTTCTGTTATTAGGTGTTTGCCTTACATAGCAAATGCATTCATTGCTAGGCGTGGTGGCTCACACCTCTAATTCCAGCACTCAGAAGGCAGAGGCAGGAGGATTGCTGTGAGTTTGAGGTTGGCCTGGGCTACATAGTGAGCTAAGAACCAGCCTGAACTACAAAGCAAGATCCTGTCTCAAAAAAAATTTTTAAATGCATTCACTTTAGGGATTCAGTACACGTACTTCTCTCATCTTAATCTTTCCTTTCCTTCCCCTACTTCCCCTCTCCTTCCATCACTAGACCCCCTTCCCACGTACAAATTTCTTCCTCACTGTTTTCTATCATCTGTCTTTTATTTTGCTCCTTAGATCATTTATTCTTTGAGCTTCTCCTATAAAAGAAACTGTGCAATATGTAGCCTTCTGTGTCTAGTTTACCTCACTTAGCATTATGGTCTCAAGTGCATCCATTTTGCTACAGATGATTCAGAATTATCCTTTATGGCAACGTCTTATTTTTTAAAAGAAAGCATTATTGTAGCCCAAGGGGTATATAAAAGTACATAGTCACCTGGACTGCTCAGGGGCATTAAAATAACAAACTCATGAAAAGTAAAAGAAAAAGGAAGGTATTTAGCAGAGGAATTTTCAGCTAGAAGCAGAGAACAGACAATCATGACCATAATGAACAAAGAATTTCCTCCCCAGAAAGACTTTTTATTTAGTGTAAGGAAACAAAATGATTTGTAATTCATACTCTCAGTGTACTAACATGCTTTGGGAGCATATCCATTTCCTGTGGGCATAACGTCCTCATTTCCAAAAAAGAACCAGGTAAAGAGGCACTGCACAAAACTACAATTTCACAAGTTTCAACTCCTGGGACCAGACTGATAACTACAGTTAGTGACTAATTTTCTGGCTTTTTCTGTTCTACAGCAGAGACTTAAAACCTCATTACTTTGAAATAAAGAACAAATTCCATCCTTCATGTTTTCAACTTTGTTATTGTTGCTGTTGATTTCTGTCTCTGTGGGGGTTACTGTGTTTTGTTTTGGCTGTTTGTTTTTGTAGGCCTGGGATTAAACCCAGCACCTTGACACTGAACTGTGTCCCCAACCCCTACCTCCCTCTACTCTTAAATTTTGAGACAGTCTCAGCAGGTCACTAACTTTTCAGACTGAGATCAAACTTGTGATCCTCCTGTTTTAACCTTCCAAAGTGCAGGAACATCTGGAGTTGTTTTAAATGCTAACGTGTTCTGGTGTTTTTGTGATGCTGATGTGGAGTCTGTCCCTTAGATTATCTAATTACTTTCCTGTTTCTACTGACACAAACTATGCTGTGGGGGGGTTTTTTGGGAAAGTTTATTCATAAAAGTTTGTTTTTGAAAGTAGCTTGTTCTACTTGCCTTAAAAAAATCATAATTAAGGGCCGGGGATTTAACTCAGTGGTTCCGGCACCTGTCTTGCAAGTGCAAGGGCTCGGATTTGATTCCCCAGTGACCACATAACAATACTGGGTGTGGAGACTCACGCCCAGCAGCAATCAGTACCACATACCACAGTGCCGGGCGTGGTGGCTCACGCCTGTAATCCCAGCACTCGGGAGGCAGAGGCAGGCGGATTGTGATGTGAGTTTGAGGCTGAGCTCAGGGCCAGCCTGAACTACAAAGTAAGACTCTGTTTCAAAAAAAAAAAAAAAATCATAATTAACAAAATCAAATTTCTTTTCTAACCTAGTGGATTTTGCTGTTCTTTTCTTCCTCTTTGTCTTTCTTTTCTTCTTATTTTCATTCTCCTTTTTTCTCCCTTTCCCTTCTTCCTCCTATTTTCCCTCCATCTTTCTCTTCTTTCTGTCTCTGTCTCTCCTCTCTCTTCCTCTCTCCACCTCTCCTCCAACTTCCTCCTCTGTCCTAATAATACCCTTGTATCTCGGGGAAATTCTCCATTATGCAATTGTTACTTCATAGATGTTACTTTGCACATTTATTAATAACCAGGATCAGTGCACAGTCCTATACTTGACAGATTACACGCTCCTGTCTGTAGCTTTTAAATGTTAGGGACAAAATTTAAGAAGATGCACCTGGCGCTTACACAACCTGGTGCAGTGGAGTCAGGGGTGCCAATGCCAGGGGCACACTGGGAGGTGTCAGTAGGAACCAGCCAGCTGTCTGATGCTCTTATTTCCTGGCCCTGCAGTACAGGTCCCCTTCCCAATTCATCAAACCTTTGTATTGATTCTGTTAACTGTTGATATCTTTCCAATAAATCCTACCCTCTTAAGCTAATTAGTCAATTTCTGTTGTGAGTAATCGGAACCCTTGATTGATATAGTACATATCTTGGTTTAAACGTGAAATACAAATTTTGTCACTGATAGTATCCATTAAGAGAGAATAAACTTGAGATTCAAATTCAATAAATATTTGTTGCAGGACTGGCTAGAGATGTCAGAACTGTTCCCCAGGGGCTCAGAATCTAGGGAAGACACATACACAAGTGAGCACAGCATTTATACCTGAGCTGCCCAAGGCGACAGGGGTAAGGACAGGGAGGAGAGTCCTTACTATTGACCCTGAGGTCCTCCATGGACACAGGGAGGCCAGACCCAGCCAGGTCACCCTACCTTCACCACAAAGTACCCCACATTCTTATTTAGGACTGCGAATACCAAGAACTCATATAGAGCATTCCAAAGAAGTACTTACTTAAATTATTGCCTAGGGTTGGGCTGGCCCCTATAATCTCACTTGGAATGCCCTAGAAATAAACCGATAACTGTCAGGCAGTGCACCCCAGCTCCCCACCCCACTTTCTGTCCCCAGGCAGGAGTCATTGTGTGCAGCCTCTGTTTTTCCACAAGAAGACAAGACCACAGGACTAAACCATTGCTAGTGTCATTTTAAAATGTTTAGCTGTAGGACTGGGGGCATAGCTTAGCAATAAGCACTCGGGACATGTAAGACCCTGGGTTTGATCCCAGCACCAAAAACATATTAATTTAAAAAAATAAAAATATTTTGCTAACTTATGTAATGGTTCTTGGGCAAGACAGGTTCAAAGTGAAGTGGACAATTTATGTGCCACTAAATCCCCTTATCTAATACCATTAACATGATATCCAAAGTCCCCAGAGTCCCCGAAAGTCTGGCTACTCTTTGGTCATATTTTCTTGGTTGCCTCCAATTTTACAAAGGTAAATGGAAGACTCCAAAAACCTTGTGGGAGCAGCTACAGGGTCACTGTGGCTGCCCTGAACCCCTGAGCCAAGTACATTTCATTTCACCTGACCACTTGGAGTCATAGTAAAAATGAAGTGATTCCTCACTGCTGACTTCCTACAAGAAAGGGAGAAAAAATTGGGGGGTTAATTTTCCAATTGTTGCTATCCCCTACCTGGACCAAAAGAAAGTATTCAGTAGTATCATCTGTTCAAAATTTTGATATTTGACCTCAAGAATTTATTTGCTCAGAAAACCTTATATTTCTTTTGAGTGAATTTTCTTTTCTTTTTTTTGGTACTGGGGCTGAAACTTGGGTCCTTGTGTTTCCAAGGCAGGTACAGTACCACTTGAGATAAATCCTCAGCCCTTGAGTGAATTTTCAAAAAGTGAAATGCAAATGCTTGCATTAAAGAAAAACCTCTGAGCTAAAGAGCATGCAAAGGCAGACAAGGAGGAGAGCGAGGTGAAAATACACAACAGGCAGCAGCCACCTCAGGGTGCAGGAGACCTGCGTCTCAGCCCCAGGGCCGCTCTGCCTGCCCCTCCCTCAGCACACGTGGAGACCCTGTGGGTTCCCTCCCGTCCTCTTCCTCCTCTCCATCTCCACGGTGGGCTCTGCAGGCATCACGTGCTCCCAGTGGGACTGAAGGGCAAAGGGACACTGCCCCTTGTCCCTGTGACTTTTATATGTGTAACTCGGAAAAGACAGTCACATAATTCATGAGAAAGAGGGACAGCACTCACTGTCCTTGTCCCCTCCACGGCGGTCCCCCTCTCCTCCCTAGCTCAGCAGTGCTGCTCACGTCAGCTCTCTTAATGTTGTGTCCTCTCTCAGAGCAGCTTTGCATTGTTGTTCAGGCAGTGCACTGTACCACATCTAAAGGCAGCCCCGTCACACAGATGCTGGCTCCCCAGACAAGTGCTGGCGCCACAGAGGCACAGCCCCTGTGCAGAGTCCACACCTGTGCATCACAGTTGTAGACACACGCTCTCCCCCACCGCACTTGAGCTTCCCTCCTCACCCTCATGGATTCCGAACCTAACTTTTAGGTTACGCTGCCCTCCCCACCTCTGGGCTCACTGTCCCCCCTCAGTCCGCACTGACGCGGCAGCAACCCCAGCTTCCTCTGAAATCTGTTTCTCCTGCTCTCCAGAGACAGTGCTTCCCCTTCCGTTCTCCTCGGGTCCGCGCCCCCCACAGTGGAGCTGCGCCTCTCTCTGCACTGCTCCACCAGCCTGTGTCCCACACGTCCGCCTCTCGGACACAAGGCGCTGTGCGAGTCAACCCCATTTCCTTGTAATGACCACTCTCTGTTCCTGAGAGTAAACACGGGAGCTCCAGGCCCCCTCACTCTCGAGTAGGCACACAGTAGGCTTTCAGGAAGCCCTCCGTACAACAAACTGACTGCATCCTGCCTCAGGAAACTCCAGCAGAACCAAGTCTTTGGAGAGACTTGCTGCTTCCCCAGAACTCTGTGATCCTTCCATTGACGTTTTCTTCTTGGAAAAAAATAATTGCCAAGTGCCCTCTTCTCACAGAAAAGGTGTCTTGTGATGACCGCAGAGCTGAATGACACAGACGTGGGGCTGAAATAAAAGCTAACCCACTTGCTCCCTCCCAGAAACCCATTAGTCCCTCACTGCGATACAAAGGAGACAGAGAGCAGGGCGCTCAGCCTGTTCCCCAAGGCTCCTTGTGAAGGTCTGGTGTTAACGAAAAATGCCCACTTCCCACACAGAACAGGAAACGGAAGTGAGGAGGGGCTGACTTTCCACAAAGGTGTTATAAATTAGGAAGGAGGGTATTGTTGCCAGTTGGTAAGTGTGAATCAGTCTTAATTATTTAGCACTCTATTCTTCTGTTCTAATACCCTGTCATTGAAAAGACACCAAAATGAAAAATCCATTGTGTGACCTCTGCAAGCTCAATAGACGCCAAAAGAGATGAAACAAATAAAACCATCCAACTTCATTCCCAGACAGTTACATTTCTCATGCCCAGTTTTAAAGAAATACAATGTTCTTAAACTATCCAAAATGTCTTGCATGTACTTAGAGAAGAAATGAAGCCATTTTCAAAATTACAGATGAATGAAGAGTTCTACTTTTTCATTACAGCTTGACAATGGAGGCTGCATTTAAAAAGATCTTTAAAATGTATCCCGGAACATTCGGTTAAACTCATGAAAGTCATTCCTACAGAATTTGCAGGTGGGGTTAGGTCATCCTGAGCATTATCTTGTGATGGTGTGGCTTGTTGAAGCAATGGATAGCCTGGTCTCTGGTGACAACGTGTTATAGTCAGGCTCACTCTGGGTGATGCATGGCTGGGTCGACTTTGTTACTGTAGGAAGTCTACTTTGAAACTCTGGCTGTCTGTCGCTGTTCCTATGAGTCAGCCAGGTTGGATACTTTATTTCAACAAGTGCTGTGAGTCATGTGAAATTATGTATCATTCATAAGCAGAAAACTTTTTAAATTCTGTTGTATCCCACCTACTTGTGACATTTTGATTCTCTATAGAGTGGGAAAAAAAACAGTATACATTGTAATTTGGTGTCTATTTTTCAGGTAATTGACTTAATAAGTTGAAATGAAATAGCGTGCCACCCAGTTTGCATAAGAGATCTAGAATTAAGCAGAAGCTTTCTGGGAGCAGCAGCAAAAGTTCAGCATGGTAATTCTGAAAGTTGTTTTTCTCCTTCCTGGGTAGGAGAAAATGATTAGGATACCTCACAAGTTTTTCTGTCTCAGAAGCTTGAGACAACTGAGTTGTCCAGAATAAAGTATCTACAGACCTTGACAGGGAATTGTAACCCTAAAGCACACACTGGGGGACTTGGACTCATGTTTGCTAAGAGGTATCCAGCGTGGGGGTGACTAGGTCAAGAGAGGCATTTTCCAGGATCTTTCCTCCCAGTGCGTTGCCAGCTGCCTGTCCCACTATGCTGGGAGGCTGTTTCCTCTGGTGCATCATTTTGCTGGAAAACAGCTTGTTTTCACTGGTTTTTTTAATACATCAGATCAAATAATGATGTCCAAATAAATACTAATAGATGCAAATAACTTCATAGCCATGCACTTGAAAAGAATTCCATTTTTTCAGAAGAAAATTTCTGAGCTGATCTTTAGTCACCTTCCATTTGATTCTGAGAAGAGAAGATACATGCATTACTTTCATTTAATTGCTAATTACCTACTGTCTTGTTTGCATTCAGGCCCTGTGTCTCTCGCCATTGTTATTACCAATTGGTAAGATTCCTCACGTTCTTCCGCTGTAACTTATTAATTAGAGAGCCCTGCCCTTGGCCCCTTTGCCAACCTACGCTTAGATCCTTTTCTGAGAATTCTGCTCCCTGAGCTCATCGTGTTCAGCCCTGACTGTTCCCACCCATGCCCCCAAAAAAGAGTTTTTTCAGCCCCTGGTCCCAATCCTAGATTGCTGTGAGATTCAAGTCAGGCCTTGTTTTTCTGAAAGGGAGCAATTTAAGGCAGTGGAAAAGATGAAGTCCTGTGTGACCCAACCAGAAGAACGGTCTGAAAGTCTAACAGAAGAAGGTACTGTGGGACCCCACTGTGCCTCACTCGGTCACGTGTGTTTATGAAGTGCCACTCTACCAACGCTGCGAGGAGGGCCACACACAGAAGAATGGGGAGGCCTTGTGTTCTCAGGGAAGAAGGGCAGCGAGTGCCACCAGGCACCTCCTGGCCCTTAGCTGTGTGACTTGATTACCTCTGGTCGGAGTCCCTAACTTGCACAGTGACCACGCAAAGGGAGGGCAGGGACCGAGTGGGTGATGGTGCAGTGAGGGTGGGCAGGACAGCCAGGCAGCCGAGGTTTCTAGTCTGGATAACCAGAGACAAGATAGAGGCATGACAGCACAGCCCCGGGGACAGAATCCAGGGCAGAGTAAAAGGCAAGTCTGAAGCCGCACATTGCACTACTTAATGCTCTGCATCCTGCCAACCCCCCTGGCCACCAACACCATGTCTGCGTCCTCTAGGGCTCCCTGTGTGTCACAGCCTGTTAACGCGCCTCCAGTGCATTCTGGGACACCACCCTGGCCACTGCCTCTTGGTTGGGGCCTCTTCAGCTGTCAGTACATGGGGCCAGTCAGAGAATTTCATGGATAATAGAAAGGTTTCTAGAAGACCTTCCAGAAGACTTCTCAGGGGAACAGAGGGCGCATCAGCACGCAGTTAGAGTCCGGTCCCAGAAATAAAGCCACAGAGAAGGGCTTGGGGCAAATAAACTGCCACAAGCTTCGTTAGAATAAAGTGTCACAAGGTGGCTGCAAACAACAGAAATTCATTCTCTCTGCAGTTGGCAGCCGGAAGTCTGAAATCAACGTGTCGGCAAGTTCACGTTCCCTCCGAAACCTTAGGGAGAAACTTCCTTGACTCTTCCAGCTTCTGATGTTTGTCAGGAGGCCCTGATGTTCCTTGGCTGGTGGATGCGTCACCGCAAGCTCTGCCCCCATTGTCACATGGACGTCTTCTTTCATATGTCTCAGTCTTCACATGGCATTTTCCTCCTCTTACAAAGGTACCAGTCATTGGATGACAGCCCATCCTCATACCTTTATCTTAACTTGATTTCATTTCCAAAGATCCTATTTCCAAATAAAGCTACATTTCTTGGTGCAAAAGGTTAGGGCTTCAACACATCTTCTGGGGGAGAGAAGGCCGTGCGTTCAGGGCAAAATCAGTCATCAAAGGTGCTTCAGGGGAGTGTGGGGTTTAGGATCTGGAGACTCAGATGGCTTAGGTGAGGCCAGAACCAGCCGGAAAGAGCGGGACATTTGCCTGGGCATCGGTTTGATTTTTATTATTGCTTCGTTCTGTTCGCTTGCTTCTTTGTTTCTGTGGGGCTGAGGATCAGACCCCAGGCCTCATGCATACTAAGCAAGTACTCTATTCTCCAGCCCTGAACACAAAACTGAAGGAAGCACCAAAACACTTTAGTAATCAAGGTCAATAATACTGTAATGCTATGTATACATTTTTAAATAAAAATGTGTGCTAAAAATGATGAATAAAATATCACCATTTTATTAAGGACAAGCAATGTTAACTCTTCTTGTGACACAGTTAAATATAACACTGACCATCACCAGTGCCTGGACTAATGACCTGGTAAGACACAGGCCCTAATAGCCAGTGGCCACTTCGCCACGACATGGAGAGCTCACATGGGAACAGACCTGCAGAGGCAGGAGGAGGACCAAGAGTTTCTGCATCCAGCCATGCTCAAAGGGGACACCTGAACTTGCTGTGACAGAGACCACGTCCTCCTCTTATGCTTCTGCCCTTTTCAGCAAGAATTTGGCCCTCTCAATTCAAAGGGTTGGAGGACTGGCTTCTGAGTAAGACAGCACTTCCTCTGGGATCTCACATTGCTATCCCGAGAAGCCAGAGAGCTGTTGAATGGCTGTGGACCTTCCCAGATCTCATCAATTCGGTAGGGTTTTCTGTCTATTTCTTTCTCCATTCCCAGAGAATGGAGTTGCTTCACACACACACACACACACACACACACACACACACCACACACACACACACACAACTTCTAGGATGCTTAGAATGGCCTATAGCAATTCTTTCAGCACCATGATATTATCAGATGTATTTCATTTGTAAGGACAATGTTTCTACTGCTTCAAAATCATACATATCTAACCCCTTTCATTAAACAAATACTTTCTATGGGTTGGCTCTTGTAGAAAGCAGACCAACTGTTGATAAAAACTTTTGGGGAAGATCCTCATACCTCCAGCTTTCTTTAGCTGGGTTTCTCATGATGTGCATTCAATTAGCAATCAGTAACGAGCCCAATTCTGCAGAAATGCTATTAGAGACCAGTAAGAGAATAGTAAGCAAAAGATGGCCTTGGGCTCCCCCTGAGCACAGTATTCCCCTCACCAGGCTCTGGATGCCCAGACACCCACACCAAACTCTCCTCCCTGCCCTTACTCCTGTGCTCCTGCAGGTGCAGCTGAATTCACGTCCCTCTCCTCCCTTGTGGCTTCATGACAGCTGAACAACTTTTGTCTGCTCACAACTCCAGCTACACTTACAAGTCTTTCTGTCCATTTAGCTTTTGACTATACGATTTTCTAATTTTCACAAGCAGGCTAAAAATGAATTCCATAAATTCACTGAAGCCAAAGTTTACATCTGAGTATATTTTTGTTCCCATAGAACCAGAATTAGAACTGGACATCTTGAAGTTTTTCAGTTAATCTTGAGTTTGATTAGGAATCAGAGCTTTGTTTTGTTTTGCTTTTTGCAATAGATATTTGTTTTTTCAGAGCTTAGAAGAATACATCACCACCAAACTTTTATAGACTGAATCATTTTCAAAGAATCTTGAAGCTCTGTTATGGAAGTGAAGAGTCACTTGCTTATCTAGTGCGCACATACATGCTTTCTTATTGTGTTAACAACTTTCCCTATATTAGAATGACTTCTATAAGTGATATACTCCTAACTTTTAATAACTAGTTGTAAGTCACAGGTCAGGACAATTTGTTTATTCCCGTGGTAATTTGCTTCCATCAAACATTTTAACAGAGTCCTCCACTGAAAGCATCTTTGACTCCTTCAAAGGTTCTTAAGGAGAGCCAACACACTTAATCTCTTCATTTTATTATTAAGAGTATTAAAGTGAAAGTCTAAAAGTTTCTCTGAATTCAGGAAAAAGTCCCACTGGGCACTTCCTCTGGGACACATTTTTGAAAATATTGGTGGAAAGAAAATCACATGCAACCATCCTTGTTTTATCTTTCAAAAGAAAGCCTCTCCTTAAAAATTATAATTTTTGAATAGGGGCTATGAGAAGTTGATTCAGGTGGGTGTATAACTGACAGTGCTTGACTCATTTGTTATTGAGAAAAATAAGGTGTGTGTCACAGGGGCGGCGTTCTGGAGCGCACAGGATTCAGCCTCCCTGAGAGTCCTGGTCTCGGAACAAACACACGGACCACGTTTCCAATGGCCTCTCTACAGGTGACAGAGAAAAAAATGAGGACATGTCGGTGGCATTCGTTGAAACGAGACCCTCTTAAAAACCCACGGGGCTGAAAAGGACACGAGCATTTCCGGTGGAGTCTGCGTGCTTGCGTGCATGCGTGCGTGCGTGGGTTGTGTTAGTTGGGGAGAGACAAGCATGAAAGAGCTTCCATAGCAAAGGCCCACTGACTGAGGGATTCCACTAGTTTAGCTGGGAATCCAAGATCAGCTGTTAGTAGGACCCCTGCCTTCTAAAAGCTACCACCCAGCGTCTGTCTGAGGCCCCTCCTACTTCCTGTGGCCGTGACTACTTGGCTTTCTTTGATTTGCAGAAGCATCACCACGGTCTCTGCTTTCATCTTCACATGGCATTTCCCTTATGTGTGTCTGTGTGAGTCCAGATTTCTCATTTTTATCGGATTGCGGCCTACCTTAATGATGTTACCTTAACTTGACTACCTGCAAGACCTTATGTCCAACTAAGGCCATTAGGACTTCAACAACTTTTGGAGAGATAGTTATCTATAACAACAAGAAACCCTCTTGTTGTTAAGGACAGATAGGTTGACTTAAGATAGTTCCTTAAGTCAAAGGGTCTCTGACAAATTCTCCCACAGCTGAAGGAAACCACCAGAGACAGTGTCTGCATTAGTGTAGGTCCATTCCATTTATTTAGGAACAGCAAAAGAGGAATTTCATATCGTTTTCATGTGTCACAAAGCAATATTCTTTTTTTGATTTGAAGATTCAACAACCATCCTTAGCTCACAGGCTGTACAAAGACAGGCAGCTGGCTGGATTCGGTCCTTGGGCCATACTAGCCATGATTTATCCACCCTGCTCAAGAGTCTCAGCACACATTTCTCCTTGGGTTTCTGTATATTGATTCCAAAACATATCAGTAGGAAACAAAAGCAGGAATCTAACCTGTGTCCATTGTATGCCTACAAGACAATTTGTCAGGAGTCAGCGTCCTGGGTCTCCAGATGCCCTGACAACATTTTTCCAGAAGGAAATCAGACAGAAGAAGCCCCTGACTGTATAGAAAACTGAGACATTGGAGACTGTGTGGAAAACCAAGGTAATAAATACCTGCTCAAGTGGGAAGAACGAACCATCATGTTTCCCATCAGGTAGCTGAAAATGCTTCGAGAGAAATGCATGATACCTTCCATTTGAAGGCTGCTCCCAGACAACAGTGTCTGGAAGGAACAGGAAATTGAAACAACTGAAATGGACATCAGAAATCTTTGGTGTGAAAGGGAAAAAATGGTTTGCAAGTTTGATACACTGCACTCGCATCTCTACTGAGAACAATAAATGAAGAGTTTCATTGCTTTTTTTGTTTACGAGGGTGAGAGAAGAGGGCACCTTCCCGTCTGGGTTAGAAGATGTTTTGCTACCTCTATGTCCCAGCTGAGGCTGAAAGGAAAAGGGGTGAAGTCAGGCAACGGCGTGCAACCGACACCCCAAGCCTAGACCCTTTTGGACACTGCCATCCAGGGCAGTTATTGGGGGGCATTACTGTCTGCCGACAGTCAGAACGGGCTGGACACTTAGTAGGGGTTTGAACAAGCCCGTGTCAGTTGATCTGTGTGAAGAGCTCACAGAACATTTCACAAATCAATTGCAAATTTTCGAAACAACGATCTTTTAGTAAAAACATCTCGGCTCAAAGAGTTTTGATGTTCGCAATCATTTTCCTCTTGTACTTTAAGGAAACGTCAGGATCCTGAACCTGCATCACTCTGTAACTGAAAAGAAATCACCTTGAGCATTTTAACATCTTTAAAGTAAAAGACTGAGTTACACCCCTTTGGAACTATTTGACATGCAAATAAAAATGTCTCAGAAGATTATTTGCTTTTTATGGAAATGAAACTAATGATAGAACCCCATCAGCTAGCCTCACTCCTGCCTTAGGAGCGAGATACAGGTGGCCACTCTTACTGTCTCCCACCATGACTATTCTGGAGATCACAAGCAGTATGATAAGCTATTTGGTGTACTCTAATTCATTTAAAAATACTCCATTTTCAATCCTTTTGCTCACTGTCAGTCTCTCTTTTCTTCTAGAGGTTATTCATAGAGATTATCTTCTGAAATTTTTGCTTAATAACTCCAATACCTAGGTAATCTGTCCCACTGATTCTTGGTCTTCTTGATTATGAATCATGTTTTCATTCTTATGATGGGTAGGTTTTTTAAGGTTTTATACCATAAATTGTGGGTACAGCACTGTGGAATATATTTCTGGAATATATTATCTTCTTCTAAAGCACGTTTTTAAAAATATTTCTGATTAATATTTTACAATCATGAAAAGTAACTCTGTTATACACTCTGAGGTCTTGTTATTTATTCTGAGCCAAACTGACATTTTAAGCAATGTGAAAGGTTGAAAATTTTTCATCTGATACATAGACTTAGTTGTTCAGAATACCTTGGAAAGGCCATGTGGCTGTTCCTAAAACTGTTTCATTTTTAGACCATTCAAACTCGTTGCACCTCCAAATTGCTTCAACCCAAGAGCTGCCTATTTATCATAAATGTGTTCTTTGCTTCTGAATCATTTTAGAAGAATAGGGCAATGCCTGTCTTTTCTACAGTGTGACAGAGAATGTAGCTCATCCCTGTGAGTCCATGAGGCTTCACTTGAAGATACAATTATCTTTTTCATCCTGTTATCTCATTCTAAATTAACTTTGTGATAATTAGAGAAATAGAGTCAGAACTTGTAGTTATGCAGTCAGATTCTTTACCTTTCTTGATAACCACATAATTTTCTTTAAAAATTTCCATGCAACTCGAAGGATTCTATTTTTCCTCCCTCTTTCCCTGCGGAATCCTGACTTTTGCCGTATGTATCCATGCCAGTCTTCGGTACATGGAGCTGGGTTTTCTATGCAACAATTTGTTACGAGGCTTTATTGATATAGATGCTCAGAACTGCAACAACGCACAGCACAAATTGATACTTTTAACTGCCCTTCATTTCTAACTCAATGATAGCATAAGTGGAAGAAAGGAAAATAAAGGACAAAATAAAATGTTTGCTTCCTGTATCCCTCTGTGGTAGGGTATTTAATCATACCACCAGTGGTTTGTCAGATGAATAAAGTGTGCATGAAATGAACCAGGGAAAAATCAAAATGTACTTCATTAAAACCACCATTTCCATCTTCACTTCTCATTTTATGGCCACAGTTTGATAATATATAAAGACTAAGAACGGGAACTAAAATTAACTTGCCTTATTATTAAATTGCTAGGTTACTTAAGAAAAATGTGATCTCTAACCTCTTGATTTCCTCTCCATCATTTCAAAAATTAGAGCTAATTTCAGAAAGTGTTTTTTAAAAGACTAAAACTTAAAACTGTAAAGAGCTATATACTTAAGTTTTAGCCTTGCGTGGTTTTTATAAATAGAACATGTTTATCCGGCAGGTAAGTTCTATTTTTACTCTTATTACCACTAGCTTGTACATCAGTGAAATAAAGCAGAATTCCCCAATTCCCTTAGGTGATTGTTTTTATGTTGCTGGATTGATTTTACATTTAAACCTACAGATGTGCTCAGACTAGTTATTTGGTATTTATTAAATGTCAGCCACGTGCCCAACTTTGGGATTGTTCAAATATTGTTTTTCTCATGAACTCTCTGTATAGAATCATTCACTGAAGAATTTAACCATTACACATAAAGAATTCACCAACCAAAATGTTCTTGAGGGAGAGTAGGGTATTTCGGGGTTGGTAGCTTCTATTCTATTTCCTACCAAGATAAGAAAATCAATGAAATTAATTTAAGTGGGTGCTGGTCAAGGCGGGGCAAAGCTGGAGGTTGGCTGGGCTCGTAGGAATAAGCTGCTGGGCTCTTCAAGCAGGGCCATGGAAGCAAAGCACACTCAGACCCATTTTCTTTTGGGTTGATGCGGACAACTTCCGCATCGATGAGCCGAGGTACATATCCTGATACTCCATCCGAGATTATTTCTAGAAAGATCCAGGGCCTACCGACCTTGCAGGTGGGAAAGGCAATGGGGGTCTTGCAGCCTCTGCTCTGCTTTTCCGTCGTTTTGTGGGTACAACATGGTAAGTTCACTCCATCTACTTTGATATGTTCCTGAATCCTCAAGCACGTCTGAGTCTATTTTGATTTGTAACTTTTGCTGTCCTTGAGGTCAAGTATAAATTACTTTTTCTTTTGCTGAAGCCCTGTAACCTTCCGTCGTCCATTTGCTCCCCTCCCTACAGAATCATTTTGATTCATAGAGGAGTTTCACTATTTTTAAAGATCGGCTCGGCTGACGTCAGGATCCCTGACCCGCGTCTGTCTGGGCGGCCAGCCGGCCACCTGCGCTCCTCCACGCGCCGCCCCGGCCCGGGCCCCGGGCGGTGTCAGCCCTCGCGGGGCCGTGCGGGGCCCTGAGCAGCTGCGAGCCGGCTCCTGGCTCCGGAGAGGCGAGATCTGCTGGAGCAGTTTAAGAGGCCACGGAGAGAAAGCAAGATAAGACGGTCAAGCAACACTCCAGATGTATCACCAGTGGAGGAGAAGCACTGTGAACGATACGAGGCGCAGGGGCTGTGGCTGGGGAGTAGGGAGGCTGTGCCCAGAATTCATAAGTATGTGCTCGCGCCGGGAGGAACGGGAGCGAGAAGGACAGAGACAAGGGCAGGTGCTGGGAACCACGTCCTCCTGTGCTCCAGGGCGCTCAGACGGCTCCTTCGCTTCCGGCCCCACAGCGGGGCGCGCCCCAGAGCCAGACTTGCAGCCGGAGTCATCCACGCGGCACTGTTTATCTTGCCGGAAGGAAAGCGAAGGCCACGCACATTAGCCTGGCAGCGTGAGATTTGTAGTTATGCATATCATATGTCATCCCTCTAAAGTGATTTTCCTCCATTTGGGCCATTTAGTATGGGGGCAGCGCTGTTCACCTCGCGTGCTTTGAAAATTCATCAGCTCGGGCATCCGTGGAGCAGCAGCCTCGGCCCTGGCGCTGCACACACTCTGACCTTTAATCGTCGCATTAGTGACACCGCGGTGTCTTCTAGAAAACAATACCATCCGCTAATGCGACGCCCGTCCTCACAGCGCACACCACACTGTTTTTCCCACTTCAAGCCGCACGTTTTTCATATTCCGTGGATAGCAGCGGGGGAGGTTGCGCAGGTGTGAACACACGCCGGTGTGCGTTTCCATGCGCTTTTTCTCACACACGGGCAGGAGAGCAAGACGCGGAGGAAAGGAGAAGAGGGGAGACGGGGCGGAAAAGAAGCCAGGTGTTCTGGGGCGCGCCCACTCCCCGGGGTGAACGGAGTCCCTACGTGTGGCAAATAGGTACTAATAAAAATCACCACCGTTTAAACACCGCCGCAGAGTCACCTGCTTTTCTCCCTGCACAGCAGCCATTTTCTTTCTGGCAGTTTTTGTTTGGTTTGGTTTTGGTTTTTGGCTGCTCACATAATATTTTCAAATTATTAAAGGGATTTTTAAAATTCACCCAAGATTCCTTCTGTGATAATAAAAACGTTTTATTTTTCACTCTTGTCTCTGATTCTGGACAGATAATTATAGCTGTGAAATATGTGCTGTTTTGTATTCTGCTTTTGTTCCCCATGTACATTACATCAAATATTTTCCTACATCTTTCATGATCCTTATAATTTTCCGTTTTAATGGCTGCAGGCTCTTCCACTGAACATTACAATACCATTTGCTTAGCCACCCTCTCATCCTGGGCATTTAGGTGGCTTCAGATCGTTCATTAAAGCAAATTACTCCCAGTAAACATTTAGGCAAGCAGTCATCCATCCATCCAAGGAGGCAGTGTTCCTATGAGCCTGTTTTTCTATAGAAGGCACACAAAATGGGAATACAAACGTGGACTCTCCTTAAAGGACCCTGAGTGAGCTGTGAGCCGAAGTCACAACACCTTCTAATCACAACACATTCGTGTCGTGCCCTGTGGAGATCCCGTCTTTGGCCTCCATGCTGCAGGTGCAAAGGGAATAGCTGACAGTCTGGACTCCCCGCCCCCCAGAGGTGGAATGAATGAAAGGATTTACTGGAATGAATACAATATCTCATTTAATTCTCCCAGCAAGCTTGTGAGATGGGTACTATTATCCCATGTTAGAGGTGTGAAAACTGAGGTTCCTAGACAAAAGAACACAGTGCCATGCAAACACAGGGACACTGCATTTACCCCTCAGTGAGCTCTCTGGGGTGCACGTGCTATCCCAGCCCTGCTGATGAGAAGACCAGGTATCAGAATGAAAAAGTCTTCTCCAAAGCACCCAGCCTCTCAGGCCTCCAATGTGGAATTTATAGCAAAATTACACGTTTCTTTCCACATGTTCTAACTTTTCCTCAAATATGAGATTCTGGGATAAAATGCAGAAAGTCTTAATTATTCTGTTTTTCTGTTGCCAACATGTATTTCTTCTATTTCTGTTCAAAATACATTTAATCATGTAACCACAGCCTACTAGCAGTTGGTATCTCTTTAAACATCTTTCTAATGTGAGCAGTTTTTTTTTTTTTTTTTTTTTTTTTTTTTTTTTTTTTTTTTTTTTTTTTTTTTTTTTTTTTTTTTGAGATAGGATCTTGCTTTGTAGTTCAGGCTGGCTCTGTGCTCAGCCTCAAACTCACATCACAATCCTCCTGCCTCTGCCTCCCGAGTGCTGGGATGACAGGCGTGAGCCACCACGCCCGGCACTGTGGTGTGTGGTACTGGTTGCTGCTGGGCATGAGTCTCCACGCCCAGTATTGTATGTGGTTCCTGGAGATCGAACCCGGGTCTTTGCGCTTGGAAGACAGGCGCCAGAACCACTGAGCTAAATCCCCAGCCCTCTAATGTGAACAGTTTTAATGCTACTTTATGTTATGATACTGAGCATTTATTTCATTAATCTGGAAGCCCAACAGTATTTCATACATTTGTTTACTTTTGCTTTTGTATACTATTCTCCCTCATGAACTTTGGGCTTTTATTTATTGTTTCCTACGTTTTTTTTCCTAAATCATTTTTTCTCATTAATGTTCATTTCAATTTATAAAACTTGTGTACAACCATTACTACAAAAACTGATTTTAATTTTCACAACAGAATACTATTTAGCTTTAAAATGAATGAAATCCTGTTGTTGGCAACATCATGAATATATCTGGAAATCAATATGTTAAGTGAAACAAATCAGCACAAAAAACATGTATCTCATGATCTCACTCATAAATGAAATGTGAAAAAAAAGTTGACCTCATAGAAATTGAGAGTAGAATGGTGTTTACCAGAGGCTGGAAAGAGTAGGTGAAAGGTAAGGGTGGAGGAAAGTTATTCAATAGGTACAAAGTTACAGTAAAGTAGGAGCAAGAAGCCCCGGTGTGCTATTGCAGGGTTAGAGGACTATAGTTAACAAAAAAGTATCATACATTTTGAAATACTAGAAGAAAATCTTTGGAAGTCCTCAGCATAAAGAAATGATAGCATGAGGGCTGGGGATTTGGCTCAGTGGTTCCAGCGTCTGCCTGGCAAGTTCGAGGTCCTAAGTTAGATCCCTGGTAGCACACATCACAATGCCAAGTATGGTGGCTGACACCTGTAAGCCCAGCACTCAGAAGGCAGAGGCAGGAGCAATGCTGAGAGTTTGAGGTTAGCCTGGGCTACATAGTGAGTTCAGGGCCAGCCTGAAATACAAAGCGACACCCTGTCTCAAAAACCTAAAAAAAAAAAAGATAATGTGGGTCAGGGATTTAGTTCAGTGGTGTCATGCTGCCTGGAAAGCCCCAAGTTCCAAATTCAATTCCCAGTATCAAAAAAATAAAATACAATAAAAAGAAATAATAATATTGTTAAGTATACAATGTACACAATATGTATAAACAAAGCTTATTACATATATACATACGTATATATATATATATTGACACATCACATGTTATTCCATGTATCAGTCAGGCTCACTAGAAAAAGAGATTCAATATAAAAGTTGACATATATAGCATAAAGATTTACATGGTAGGCTTACAATGGCCACTGGCAGACTTGGTGTGGAAGGCGCAGAAGACTGTCTGCACACTACAGATATGAAGGATCCGACCAGAAGCTGAAAGCCTAGAGCTCACTGTAGAGTCCCGTGAAAGTCCATAGCAGAAACTAAAGAGTCTGCTCTGGAATTCAGGAGACAGATGCCTGAGATAATGTCTAAGGCAAGCCGATGGTAATGGCAATGGCTAGAGCTCCCCTGAAGAGACAGAAATGAGCCGTCCTTTCTTCCCTTTTTATTCCACCCAAACTACAAGACTATTGGTGGGTGCTACTCACACCCTCTTCAGAAAATCCATCTCCAGACGCACCCAAAACTATGCTAAGATGAACAGCTAGGCATTTCTTATTCAAGCTAATACAACATCCAACTCTCATCTACATTAATATGTATAATTACATTTTTCTCTATCAGTTAAAATAAATCTAATCTTCAATTAAATTAAAAAGCAAGTATCTTTTTTTACTTTTTGAGGATATTTTTTGATTGTCTTGCTTTGGTTTGGGTTTTTTGAGGCAGGGTCTCACTTTTATAGTACAGTCTGGCCTTGAACTCACTATGTAGCCCTGGTTGGCCTGGAAATCATGGTGATCCTCTTGTCTCAGCTTCCTGAGAGCTAGGATCACAGGCGTGCTCTACCATGCTTAGCTCCTATTTTGCTTTTTTTAATAGCTAAAAAGAAGTGGCATTGTGTATTACTTCAGTACTCAGATTGAATGCATTAACTCATTTGGAGTTCAAGACAGAGTAGAGCATGCACCTACTGTATATCTCAGTGTGGCAGGGCTACTCATAAGTCTGTGTACACAGGGGTAGCAGCACACACAGGATGACCAGCACAGTGTATTAGTATCACGTCTTCTGCTAACATTGTGAACATCACCTGGACTGCACCCACTACATGTTAAGTGGTTCCTTCATCACATTTTTATGACACTTCCCTTCAGGTTTAAACTTTACCAAGCATCTGTTTACTTCTGGCTTTTATATTCTACTGATTTTTTTCTTCTACTGATCCATTTTTCTAACTGTGCTATCTTTTTTAATAAGTTTATAATACAGTTCTCTACCTGGCAAAGTCAGTTCAAGCTTTGTGACACATGAAGTTTATACTATTCTATGGGAGCTCTCAGAAAGAAGATATATTTACTTATATAAAAGTTATGAAGACAAATGACTGAGAAAACATGTTGCTGGGGTCCCTACCAGGCCCTAGGAGGATCTGCACAAGGAGGGGACCTCCAGGCTCACACACTCCTGGTAAATCCACACCGTTGTTATCAGACAGCTCCTTCTAAAAGCAGCTCACCACATAAACATTACCAGGGCCTGGGGTGCTCGCCTCACCTTCTGCAGTTGGATTCCAGGTTCTTCTGGTCTTGAACACAGAAATAAAACAAACAAAAGGCAGGGACAATGCCTACCAGAGAATCGAATCTGGACCCTCGTGCTTGCAAGGCAGGCATGGTAACCACTGAGCTAAATCCCTGACCCAACAAAGCTTACTTTAAAAAGTAAAGTGAAGAGTTAGTGAGAAATCAGCTCTGCAAAGTAAGCTTAGACAGAGGAAAAAGCAAGATAAAAGAAGACCCTGGGACACAGGCTGCGAGGCGGGCTGGTGAGGAAAGCCAGATCAGCGAGCTCTTCTAGGAGTCTGTATCCTTTCCGTACTGTCTACAGCACCTAAGTTCTACATCCGGGTTCTCCGAGGCAGCGCTGGGTTCTCCTGCCTCAGGCTGGCGTCTGGTCAGGCCCTCCTATTGAGGTGCAAATTCCCTAGGATGAATGTTAACATCATGTATGTCTAAATGTACCAATAATTGTTTTACTTTTAAAAAGAGGCAGAAAAGTAAAAAACAAAACTTGTTGGAGTTCTCTGGAGGAGTCCATGTGCAAGGCTTTGTAAACTGTTCTGCACACAGTCTACAGGACCTTGTAATTAACAGGTCATGCCTAATTCCCCAGCCAGCTCTGCCACATCCAAATCTCCAGTCAGTGTCTCTGGCTAATACCCACCTATCTACATCGTTCATCTCATGGTATGGCCACTTTTCAATGAATTTTATAATCATTAACTTTATTTTGTTTGTTTTATTTAATGTCTTCTAGGAATTTTACTTGGACTTGGGAAGATTAACATCTTTAAAAAACTTATTCCTTTCCAGAACACAGGCTGGTGCATGTTTCATCAAATCTTCCTCAGCGACTTTGTGTAGGAACTTTTTCATTGTTTTTCGTGTATCTGGTCCTTGTTAACTTGTTTCTAAGGAGATTATTCTCTTTCATGTCATATCTAAAGAGATGTTAAACTGATACATAGGAATACTACTGTTTGCAGCGATTTTTTTTTTCTGTATACAGCAACTTTTTATTTTAAGGGAATAGTTTTAAGTTTTTGAGCCAAAACATATGTTGGTACTCTTTAGATATATACGATGATAACATCCATCATAGGGAATTTGTATTTGTACATGATCTATCTCGCTTCTTTTCCCCATCCCCTTTCCCTTCAATTTCCATTCCTCTCCTTATTTACAAAAGCTATGTTTCTTGTTTTTGCTTTTCCTCTCCCCTATCCTTTGTTGCCCTTCTCATTTAAACATTTTCTTCCCATTTCCCAATATTTATTATACTTTTCAGTCATTATTTATACTTCGAGTTTCTCACACCAGAGAAACAATACTATATTGAAATGTATGTATGATTTGTTGCACTTATGAGTATAGTTTCAAGGTTTACCTGTTAAGCTACAAGTGTCTCGTTTATAATTATTTATGCCGCATAATACTTCCATTATGTTTTTTAAACCATATTTCCTTTATCCATTTATCAGTTGATGAGCTCTTGAGATGTTTCCAAAATTTAGCCATAACACATTGTGCTGCTGTACACATTGGCATGCATATATCACTGGATAATTTTCTTTTACAGACTCAAGGACAAAAAATCAAATGGTCATCTCAATAGATGCAGAAAAAGTGTTGGGCAAATTCTTTTGGGAAGATACTAAGAAGGGGAATGGCTAGGTCAAAATGGAACCTCTAGTTGTAATTTTTTTTAGGAGTTTCCACACTGATTTCCACAGTGGTTGCACAAGTCTACACTCTCATCAGCAGTGTAGGAGGGTTCTTTTTTTCCCTAAAGCCTCACTAGCCTTTGTTATTGGTTGATTTCTTGATAACAGCTATTATTTCTAGAGTCAGAAGAAACCTCAGTGTTATTTTAGTTTACGACACTGAATGACTAATGATGTTGAACACTTTTTTGCCTACACCAGTGTCTTCAAGAGTTCTACCTAGCCTATCTTTGAGCATATTTACTGTTTCTGTTTTAATATTTAGAAATTTGATTCATTCTGATTTGAGTTTAATGTACAGTAAAAGATATAGGTCTAGTTTTCATCTTTGGCATGTAGAAAACCATATTTTCCAGCACCATTTATTAAAAAG